>QRFJ01000212.1:1039675-1060500 GCA_006176705.1 Cocos nucifera | reverse complement strand
TAAACTCGGCCGCTGAGGAGTCCGATCGATCGAAGGAGATGTCTGGGAGAAGTCCGGCTCTTGAAGAAGTTTCGACCGAAGGAGAATCTTGGAGGGAGTTCGGCTCCCACAAGCGTCTGACTGAAAGAGCGCGGAGGGAGTTCGACTTTCGCGGGAGTCCGACTGAAGCTTGACGCTAAGGAGTTCGATCGGTATGAAGAAGTTTGGCTAAGACCCGGTCGCTGGGAGTCCGAAGGAGCTCGACCGCTGAGGAGTTCGGTCGGCTGAAGGAGTTCGGCTAAGACCGTTCTGCTTGAAGCTCTTCCGCATGGCTACCGATTGCATTAGGCTGAGCATCGAACTGGACTTCGATAGGAGCAGGAGTTTATCCCCAACAATAGTCTTCCCTCCACTTCCGAGTTCGAAACTCGAAGGAAGGGAGTGCAGAAAAGGCGACTGCCGAAGTTCTCTTCTGGTTCAGGGCTCGGGGGAGATCATGCTTCAACCAAAGTTCAGGTTGAAGCTCGGAGAGGAGATCTCAACCAAAGTCTGTTAAAGTTGAAGCCCGGGGGAGATCTCCTCTCGCGCCGAGGTTGAAGTAGATCTCGTCTCCTACAATCGAGGTCGGAAGGTTGAGCTCCTTTGGGGGCGATATTGTCTCCAGTAGCCGAGGCTGACTCTGGGGAGATCTCCTCTCCTACAACCGCAGCCGAGGTTAATACGGACGCTCGGAAGGAGATCTGATCTCTAATCGAGGTTGACGCGGTAGCTCGAAAGAGATTTGATCTCTGGGCGAAGGTTGTCTTGGTCGCTCGGAGAGATCTTATCTCTGGTCAGAGATCTGGATGTTGGTGGACGCTCGAAAGAGATCTTATCTCTATTCAAGGTTGACATTGAAGTTTAGGCTTGGGGGAGATCTTGTCTCCAGTCGAGATTGATGTTGAAGTTGAGGCTCGGGGGAGATCTTATCTTTAGTCAAGGTTGAAGTTGAAGTTAAATTTTGGGAAAGATATCACCTCCAACCGAGGTTAACATTGAAGTTGAGGCTTGGAGGAGATCTTATCTCCAATAGAGATTGACATTGAAGTTGAGGCTTGGAGGGAGATCTTATCTCTAGCAGAGATCTAGGGAGATCTTGTCTCCTGTTGATGTGGAAGCTCGGGAGAGATCTTATCTCGGAAGAGATCTTATCTCTAGCCAAGGTTGTCGCGGTCGCTCAAGAGAGATCTTATCTCTAGCTAAGATTGGCTTGGTCGCTCGGAAGAGTCTTATCTTTAGCTCGCTCGGGAGAGATCTTATCTCTAGCCGAGGTTAGCTCGGTCCTTGAGAAAGATCTTATATCTAGCTGAAATTGTCACGGTCGCTCGGGAGAGATCTTATCTCTAGCTGAGATTGGCTCGGTCGCTCGAGGAGAATCTCATCTCCTGCAGCCGAAGTTGCCTCGGAGGAGATCTCATCTCCTGCTGCCGAGGTTGTTGCGGGTGCTCAGGAGAGATCTTATCTCCTGACAGTCGAGGTTGGCCTGGACTCCTTAGGGGAAGATCTTATCTCCTACGGCCGAGGTTGTTGCGGGTGCTCGGAAAGAAATTTTATCTCCTACAGCTCGAGGTCGGCTCGGATCCTCGGAGGAGATCTTATCTCCTTACAGCCGAGGTTGTTGTAAGTGCTCGGGGAGATCTCATCTCCTGCAACCAAGGTCGGCTCGGACCCTCGGGGAGATCTTATGTCCTGCAGTCGAGGTTGCCTCGGAGAAGATCTTATCTCCTGCAGTCGAGGTTGTTACGGACACTCGAGGGAGATCTCATCTCCTGCAACTGAGGTCGGTCCGGACTCTCGGAGGAGATCTTATCTCCTACAGGTCGAGGTTGTTGCGGGCGCTCGGGAGAGATCTTATCTCCTGTGGTCGAGGTTATTGCGGACACTCGAAGGAGATCTCATCTCCTGCAGTCGAGGTTGGCCGAACCTTCGGGGAGATCTTATCTTCTATAATCGAGGTTATTGCGGACACTCGGAGGAGATCTCATCTCCTGCAGTCGAGGTCGGCCCGAACCTTCGAGGGAGATCTTATCTCCTGCAATCGAGGTTGTTGCAGGTGACTCGGAAAAAGATCTTATCTCTGACCGAGGTCAGCCTGGACCCTTAGGGGAGATCTTATCTCCTTGCTGTCGAGATTGTTGTGGACGCTCGAAAGAGATCTTGATCTCCTACAGCCGAGGTCGGCCCGGATCCTCGGAGGAAATCTTATCTCCTGCAGCCGAGGTTAGCCCGATGCTCGGGGGAGATCTTTATCTCCTGCAGCTGAGGTCGGCCTCAGACCTTAGGGGAGATCTTATCTCCTGCAGCCAAGGTTGCTCAGGGAGTTATCTCCTGCAGCCAAGGTTTTACGGACGCTCGGGGAAGATCTCATCTCCTGCAGTCGAGGTCGGCCGAACCCTCGAGGGAGATCTTATTTTCTACGGTCAAGGTCCTCGAGGTTATTGTTGGGCGCTCGGAGGAGATCTTATCTCCTATAGTCCGAGGTTGGTCCGAACCCTCGAGGAAGATCTTATCTCCTGCGGTCGAGGTTGTTGCGGACGCTCGGAGGGAGATCTTATCTCCTACAGCCGAGGTTGTTACGGGATGTTCGGAGGAGATCTTATCTTCCTGCAGCCGAGGTTGGTCGGACCCTCGGGGGAGATCTTATCTCCTGCGGCCGAGGTTGTTGCGGATGCTCGGGAGAGATCTTATCTCCTATAGTCGAGGTTGGCCCGAACCCTCGGGGAGATCTTATCTCCTGCAGCCGAGGTTGACTGCAGGACGCTCGGTGGAGATCTCATCTCCTATAGCCGAGGTCGGGGCCCGAGGAAATCTTATCTCCTGCAGTCGATTTGCTTCAGGAGAGATCTTATCTCCTGCAGCCGAGGTTGGCCGGACCCTCAGAGGAGATCTTATCTCCTACAGTCGAGGTTGCCTCGGGGAAGATCTTATCTCCGACCTGTAGTCGAGGTTGCCTTCTCTGGGAGGTTGTCACTCGGGGGAGATCTCATCTCCTGCAGCTGAGGTCGGCCCGGACCCTCGGGGAGAGATCTTATCTCCTGCAGTCGAGGTTGTTGCGGGTGCTCGGGGAAGATCTTATCTCCTGCAGTTGAGGTTGTTGCGGGCGCTCAGAGGAGATCTTATCTCCTGCAATCGAGGTTGGTCCGAAACCTCGGGGGAGATCTTATCTTCTACGGTCGAGGTCATCTTGGAGGAGATCTTATCTCCTACAGCCGAGGTTGAAGGACTTTGGCCGGCTCATGTTAGGATGAGGTTCTCCTCCTATTCCTAACATGGCAACTATTGACTGCTTCTTCTCCGTCATCATATAGTTTTTGCATCCAGAAATAAATATTATTGAAATAGAAGAATTTTACCGAAGAAAAATTACTGGCAGTACATCCCCATTTTAGGATCGTGGGGGCGTTGTTCCTCCGAGTTTCCTCGGACAATAAGTCTCGAATCAGACGATCTTCTCTATCTCTTGCTGGCCTTCTCAATTTAGAGCAAGCTTTTCTCGACTTTGATGCTGGGAGATGATAGCCCGTCCAAGTACCAAGCCCCTGGAGATAGTGTCGATGATTCCGAGAGGCGGTCGATCTCCTTGTCGTTCCTTCCTCATTGGTGGTTCCAACTTTCGGAGGAGGACTTCTACGCGCCCTTCAGTCGGGGCTTGACGAGCTCGAGGGAGAGTTTGGCCTCGCTTGCGCTGGGGAGGTCGTGAGTGCGGCCGAACTTCATTCCACCCTCCAGTGAAACCTTCTAGGGGAAAATTCCACTTTCTATTTCTCCTTCCTAAGGGCGATTGGTATGCTAGGCCAAATGCTCTTCCTTAAGATCGGTTTCTGGCATTTTGATGGTGGGTTTGCTGGCAAAGTCGCCGTCGAAGGCTGCCGCACGGCCTACATCTCGGCAAGGCCACGAACCTACTGGACCAGTAGGTTGAACTGCTCCGCATCTACCACAGCTTCAGGTGGAGCCTGGGTTGCCGGGGCTAAAGCGGGAGTAGATGAACCTGGCACGGAAGCCGCCGATCATCGAGTCGAAGCTTTCCTGCGAGGCATTCTTTCTTCGAAAAAAAACTCTAAAGAGGACGAAGAGAGATCTCCGAAGAGGGAAGAGAGAAATCATCGTCGAGCACTTCTTTAAGAACAAGGAGCCTCAAGAATATCTCAAGAATAGAGGCGGCCCTCCCAGCGCCAAATCTATTGGTGCAGAATCTGGTTGTTGTCAGATCCAGCTGGAGTGGAGGAGGATAAGGTCGCCGTCAAGAATCTGCAAAAATAAAGTTCTGTTCGATGTCGGTGGGGGTGGCTCCGGTAGAACCCTCTGACGATCAAGTCAGCTCTTCTGGCCAACAGATATGGAGTGCTATGGAATGAGTTCGACAGAGTTTAGAGAAGGAGAGGAGAGCTTAGAGCTTAGAGCTTAGAGCTTAGAGAAAATATATCTGGAGGATCCCTTTTATAGACGGAGCTTGATTGATGGTGATGGCCATACCACCTGATGGTGGGCCGCTCGAGGCTGCTCGGGGTTTGATGCGGAGAGGATGGTATCGTCAGGCCGATGGTGACAGTCATACCATCCGATAGTGGTGGGCTGCTCGAGGTCTAGCGGAGTCAGTCACGGAGGAGGGCACCGCCTATAGCATCGCATGTGGCAGACTGATGGTGACCGTTTGTCTAGATGTAATAGCTGTGGCTCTAAGAAAGCAGGCATTGATCGATGGACTTCGGTATATATCAATTCTAGAAAAGTTCGGACTCTTGGAGAAGTTCGACCGAGGGAAAGCTCGGAAGGAGTTCGGTCGGAGAAGTGTGGAGAAAGTTCGGCTCTCGTAGGCGTCTGTCTGGAGGAGTGCGGCTAAGGCTCGGTCGCTGGAGAGTTCGGAATAAGCTCGGCCATTGAGGAGTCCGGCCGACCGAAAGGGATGTCTGGGAGGAGTCCAGCTCCTGAAGAAGTCCGATCGAAGGAGAAGCTTGGAGGGAGTTCAACTTCCGTAGGCGTCTGGATGGAAGAGTGCGGAGGAAGTTCGGCTCTCGTAGGAGTCCGACTGAAGCTCGGCCACTGAGGAGTTCGGTCAGATGAAGGAGTTCGGCTAAGGCCCAGCCGCTGAAAGTCCGAAGGAACTCGGTCGCTGAGGAGTTCGATCGGCTAAAGGAATTCGACTAAGACCCCTCCGCTAAAGTTCTTCCATGGCTACCGATTGCATTAGATTGAGCATTGAACTGGACTTTGATAAAAGTGGAGTTTATCCTCAATAATCATCAATTAGAACATCTCAAATACCTACTCGATGAGTAAAATGTTTTTGGCCTCATCCCAGATATTAATAACCAAATTACAGACAGATGGTCAGATCAAACTTCCATTGTAATATGGTAACCCAACTGCAGTATTATGAAATAGTTGGAAGCACGTTTACTTTTTCATCATTCAAGTTCGCATCATCACAATTTATTCATTCTTTTTCCTTCAATAAATCACAATATGAATTCTTCAATTTTCTGTATCATGGCATTTATCTCCAATTGCTAATTAATCCCGACTCCTCCTGAATTATCAAAAAAGTCCTCCTCACCATCTAAAATCCATGTCTACGCTCAACCAAACACAAGCGACACTTTTGGAATGCGCGAGAGATGCTAATGGAGTTTCAAATTTAAGAAACACATGCTCTGAAGTTGCGGTTAGTTGCGGAATAGATATGAAATTTTAAGCTTACAAAATCTCCGAAAAGGGGTGGGGTGGGGTTGTTGTGGGGAGGGAGGGGTGGTGATGGAAAACACAACAAAACTATTGAAAAAGATGCTTGTAACCCAGGGATCAATCAAGAGATTAAGCTGAGAAAAATAGAACGTTAGAGTAGATGAAATCACAAATCTTCAAAGCACCATTCCTATCTCTTTCTTTCATTCTCTATTGGACCCGTGGGCAGTTGTGGGGTCTTGATTGGTGCCAACTTATATAGGATTTAGGAGACATTATTATGTAGACCCATTCTACCGTAGATAAAGTATTTGTAGATTTTGATTGGCTCCTTTTTCATATCATGGCCAATCATGGTCAACTCAGATTAGTAATTAATAAAGAATAATTGATGTGTGAAATTTTTATGAATCTATTTAATAATTTTTTAGGATTTGGAGGGTTTTAAACATCGAGAAATTTTTTTATCCACTACATCTGGTGGAGAAAAAATATATTATGTCAGATTGGGCCACGTAGCACAATTAATAAGTAGCAGGCATTTAATGCAGTTTAATTTTTATTTTTAATTTTTTTTGATCAAAATATTCTTTTCTATTGAATGCTATGACATTCCGGATAATGTTATAACATTCTAAAAGGATGGCATAGAATGAAAAGGGATGTATACTATTTTTTATGACATCCCGGTGATTATTTATAGGATGCAAAAAGATGTCATAGGATATAACGAGATGTCATGCTATTAGTATGATGTCTTGTTATTTTTAATGACATCCCGATAATTGTTCATAAGAGGCAAAAGGATGTTATAGGATCCAATAGGATGTTATACCATTATTATAATGTCTTGTTACTTTTTATGATATCTAAATAATTATTTATATGATGCAAAATGATGTTATGGGACGTAACATGATGTCATACTATTATTATAATATTCTATTATTTTTTATGGTATTTCGATAATTGTTCATAAAATGCAGAAGGATGTCATACAATGCAATAAGATGTCATACCATTATTATGACATCTCGTTATTTTTTTTTGATATGTTGATAATTGTTCATAGGATGTAAAAGAATATCATTGGATGCAATAGGATCTTATACCATTTATTACGACATCCTATTATTTTTTTATGTTATTTTGATAATTGTTCATAGGATGCAATATAATGTCACGGGATGCAAGGATGTCATATCATATTGCATCCTATAACATTCTTTTACATTTTATGAAAAATTATCTAGATGTCATAAAAAATAATATCATATCATTATTATGACGTCCTGTTATTTTCTATAACATCTCGATAATTGTTCATAGAATGTAAAATAATATTATAGGATAAAATAGGATGTCATACCATTATTATGATGTTCTGTCATTTTCTATAACATCCCGTAGGATGCAAAAGGATGTCCTAAGATGTTATAGGATATCATATTATTATTATATAATTTTGTTATTTTCTATGACATATTGTAAGATGCAAAAGGATATCTTAGGATGTTATAAGATATCATATCATTGTTACGTTGTTCTGTTATTTTCTATGACATGCTATAGGGAGATGCAAAAAGATGTCATAAGATATCATAATCTTATTATGATATTCTGTTATTTTTTTATGATATTTTGTCGATGATTATTATGTTCTCTTATCATCCATCACATCCTAGCCAAGCATGAACAAAATAGAGTAAAAGGAAGAAAAAGATATTTTGGTTAGAAAAATTGAAGAAAAAAAGCTTAACTGCATTAAATATCCATCTCCTTATTAATTATACTATATAGCCCAATCGGATGGCGGTATATTTTTCTCCACCAGAGGCCGTGAACAAAGAATTACTCTTTACATCATTGATCCCAGATGGAGTGGAAGCGTACTATTGCTATGGTGGGCTTGAACCTAGCCAGGGCAACAGGATTGGCCCAACCTGCACTATTTGCATTGTTATTCTAGTGATCATCTGTTTTCCACTATGAATCAGCTTGATTTGAGTGGGAAACAAATGATTAATCATGTTATAAATGGTTGTGATTTTATAGAATTACGGAAAAAAATTAACCGAGAAATGTGGATCATATTTTTTAAACAATGTTCTGGTATTACACCCTACTACAAAAAAAAATGCAGTCATATGCATCTCTCTCACTAAAATGATAATGGTAGCGGGGGTGGTAGATAGGTATGTGCGAGAACAAAGCCCAAGCTCTTCGGATACGGCTTCTAATGATCGATTACTTGCACCGGATCCATCATGTAGCACCCTTTTGTTGCAACCTAGCTACTTGATTTTAGTACAAGATAATGGCTTCATGCCTGATTTGTCATGTTCAAACAAGCGTCTCAGTCCAAGCAACTGAGGTAGGGGATGTCTTGCGAATCAGTATTCCCCATGTTAGAATAAGAATGTTCTTGTTTTCATATATTGCTTGGCAACTATATTTCGTTTCCCGTGTTAGAAGCAACGTATTATCATTGGTTAAGAACAAGTACATCCTGGTGCATCCTTAGGGTATGTATAGGAGAATTATCCAACAATAAAAGGATCATGTAAGACAACCTATTTCCCCATCAAGGTAGAGTCCATGTTGTTATGAATTAATCATGTGAAAGGCTCACAATCTCCACCACAAACACCCAATCCCGATGACAAACAAATGTGAATCCTGCTCCGTAACATGGTCGAGCCAAGTTATCAAGAAAGAGTTTTCCCAGGTTTAGTTATTTGCAAAACTTTATATGATCATGAGAGACTGAAACTGTGATGCTCAAAGAAAGCATATGATCTTCTGATCTAGTTACTTTGATGTCAGTTTTAGTGCGAGGAATTAGTGCCACTATGGTCTAGTTATCCACTATTTTAAGTACAATTTCCTGTCCTTTTTCTAAAATCCTTATATAATAATTAACATTTTGACGTTAGCTGCTTCTGTATGGATTTATCCAACTATAGGTTTCACAACAGTATAATCACTGGATTATTGCTTTTGTACGCGTGATAAACATTGCACTGTTAAACAAACTTTATGAGCCGAAAACATCATTACCTTTTCTTGTGATTAAGCAATTACAACATCATTCACCGGTACCAACCTAGATGCAAATTTTAATAAAGGTTTCATCTGATATTGTTGGTACGCTCCGCCTCTTAAAGGAGGTCCAGGTTTCTACTCCGAGAATTTATTAAGAATTGGAAATTTGTGGTATGACCTAACTTCAAGAAGATAGCGGTATGACTTCAACTACGTGCACTTGGGGGCTATAATATGTACCAGGGAATTAATTATAACATATTGTAAGCATATTTTGATCAACTATAATTATGAATGCCTACATAGAGAAAGCAATGCATAATTTTCTCTGGATACTTATTCGCAATTTTTAGCACATAATCTTGGAAAGAGAGGAAGAATGTTTGTGCTGTAAGAATGGATGGGACATGCTTTTCATCTCTAGTGAATTAGAAAAGGCAAAGGTGGCCATCACAAATTAGACTCATGGAATGCATATGACATATGTGGACTGGATGATCGTGATCTCCAATTATTTTAAGAGATTATTTTTTTAAGTTGACGAATCAATCTCTTGCTTTCGGCTAATGAGAATTAAATTAAGTTTTATTATTAGGTGAGAATTGGAGTAGTTATAAAGGTGTGAAGAGTGGGGAGGGATGCAATAAACAACCATCATGGTCATGCATGGTAGATAGGATTCAGGTTGTATCTTTCATGTGAAAGAATAATTAATCTTATCATTAGATCATGCTTCACTCAGCTCTCAGAGCATTCCAAACTCTTCCTTTCATTTGTCTGCATGGCGGCACAAAGACCATGCGGCAGCCGGTCCAATTGTGCATATTGTGGAAAATGAGAACTATTGTTCGGCGAAAGATGCAATCCGCAAGGAGGCTATGCGAAGGCAAAGGTACGGTCCGAACCCGGCAGACAGAAGGCTATGTGCAGGCTTGCGAACCATATATTCACATTCTCCTTACCAACAAACAGAGAGCAGACCAAGTCTATTTGCACAAGCGACATGGGGCCATGGTTGAGTTGATGCGTGACTTCTTTACCATCATCATGTCCGTACGTCAGTTCTTGTCACATACCTCATGCCAAATGGGTGAGTCTCCCACAGCCATAGCCAATTAACACCAGGAACGCGCCAAACACTTGGAAGTTAGATCAGAGGACCATAACTCTGGTGACATCATTGCTCATCCCTTACACAGAAGGCAGTGCACTATTTCTGTGCATGGCACCATCAAATAGTAACCGCTGTAGAAGTGTCATTGCGTCTTCTGGCATACAGATCAGATTGGATTAGAACAGCTTTGATTAAGTTAGACTAAATTAGTTTGGTGATCGGATCGGCATCTCTCTTTCTCAAGACAAGCTCAAGCAAAAAGGTTCGGATCGAATGATTGGTCTTCTTTCACGCGTCAACCTTTCAGTCGTATTTTGCACGGATTTTAAAACGCTCCAATTTCTTTATTCCATCTGCCCGCGTAGATCTCAAAATGATCATCGTGCGATCCAATGGTTGCGGTTGCGAAGAAAGAAAAATCATTCTTTCTTTCATGCGAAAGATACCGTCGGAACCCAAAGCAAAAAGAAGAGACCAGGATACCAACCATTCCCAAGGTCTGCTGTAGGCCCCTTTGAAATTCCAATGGCCGTAGAGTCAAAAAGAGCGAAGCCGAAAGGAAAGCAACTCCCACTCCACGCCGGCGAGGACGGGTGAAGGGAACGGCCCAACCCATCTCCATAGTCTCGGAAATGGGTGATATCCGGAAAGCAAAATAAAGGGTCAAAAAGGTGCCACACGTACGCCAGAAGGCTCCAAACGCTCGGTAGAGGCAAAGAGCGCCGTTGGAGTAGGTTTCGTCCCGATTGTTCTCCACCAAGCAAGGCTCCAAAGGAATAGGAGTTAATGTGGCGGTAGGATAAGGTAACCTAAACCATTCTACCCTTTTGACTTCATGGCCTATATGGCTTCTCTCTCTCTTTCTCACAAACACATAAGTAAAGGGGTTGGGACCATTGTGGTGCACCATTGTTTTAAAAAACGTGCCACGCCATGGCTTAGCAGAGGTTTTTATCAGATGATGTTCATCGTTGATTTATTAGTTGGACAACATTGCGGGATACGATGTACTTGATGTTTCAGAGGACGACTCTCTTGGGTTATAAAAATAGTAATGGTATCTTTAGCTTTTGACTCAAAAATAGTGGAAAAAAAGCGTTTACGATTTAAAATTTTGTGGTTTGTCGAGGAATCTTGAATACGTGTTCCTAAAGAAAAAGTAACCTGCCAATGTAACTGCCCTTCTTGTATGAATTGATGGGAAATTTGACAAGTGGAATAGAAGGCAGTTTGAAGATTGCCAGATTTCTCATATCTAGGACAGACATGCCTGGAAATGAATATGGATGCTTGAAAGATGTTATATATATATATATATATATAATTAAATTGCATGTATGTAGAGGAATTGGGGTTCTTTTGGTTGGCTACCCTTGTTACTAAGTTTAATAATTCTAGGACCCAATCAAATTTAAAAGCGTATTTAGCAATTAGCAGTACCAAAACTATTTGAAGATGGAACGATTACCTTAACATGAATCTAGTATTTCTTTTAGCAAATCAAGAATCTCATATATATTAAAATAAAATGCTAGACAAAGATGACAACCATCTGGAATATGTGACTTGAATGGGCTAAGTAGATTTTAGAAACAGGCGCCATTAAGTTTTTAAATGCCACCTCCTCTAACATGACCATATTCATATATATGTTCTAGATTTCTAGGATGGTAAACACCGGTAAATTATTTATGTTTGAACATTTAGCTCCAATTAGGGCGTACACTCCATATTGGACCTTTTATTTTAATCCCTGGAGTGCAAAAACATGCCACAAAAACATTTTGATTATATGATTATTTTTATTTTGTGTGTTAATCACGTCAAACAAGTCTACTCCTAGCAACTGAACTAGATAAGCTGAAGATGTTAAACTGGGTGGCATCCTAGCCCGTTTAGTTCCTAAAATTCTATATAATGAATTAAAACAATTAATCCATATTATTGATTGGAAGAATAATATCATATTTGGAGGAAATTTGTGCAGAGTAAGACGTCAAATTCGGAAGAATTAGACTAGAGTGCAACCAATTCAATCATAATAGAAATAAAATTGAAAATGATGATCATTCCGTTGAGATCATTATTGCTATCTGGGTCAATTATCCTAGAGCATGGAAGGAGATATGTCTAATAAATTTAAAATGGGGACAATGAAGTGGAAGGACTCCTATTCAATATTGTGGAATCATGATATATAACTTTGCAACTTCAAAGAAGATTTCAAAGTTTTAGTTAGAAATAAGGATCCCAAATTCAAAAGATAAGCAAAATATAGATTAGAATGTGCAGAAGATACGTATGGTGCAACAAAAAAATAACGTAAGAAATTTGAACATCAAACCAAGGGAAGAAATTGATAAAGATATCCTAGAAATATGCAATGGTGATTTGAAGCCTTCTTGTAAGGTTAGAGATTCAAGCTTACCTCAAGGGCTCAAGAAAGATGGAAATAGGGATATATATATATATATATATATATAGGATAACTGCAATTGCGACGAAGGGTTTTTGGAAAACCATAGTATTTAGGATTTGGATGACCGCGTATGCATAAAATCTCAGCACAAGAAGTCAATGATTTTGCCTACCTACCCCTTCTTTCATTTGTGCACTGGACTGGCGAGATGCCATTTCAACCATTTGTATCAATCCAATGTGAGAATTGTTAGGCCTTCGACCTGTATAACAAGTCATATTACGCTTCCGAGAGATTCTTGATATTGATCTCCTCTATGATGTCTTCATCAAAATAAACATAATTTAATAACTTTCATATTATATCAATATAATTTAATAGTGGTTGATTAACTTGTATATTATACACACCCACACACACACATCCATTGCACATGCATGACGCAGCATCTAGAACCTAATACAGTGGAATAGAAAAGGATCCAAATCTTATGTCTGACTTTAAATTTATTATAAATTATATAAATAAGTTGGCACAAGAACTAAATCAAACACATACGGCTAGTTAACAATGGAACAACGTAATACTGGAAATCAAGTCACCATCCATTCGACCCTCCAACTCGGTCTTTGGACTTCCATTTAATATTAATTTGCTTGTGCCATCCACCATCCTTTTAATTGGCTTTCGGTGTGCCGGGGCACGCGTAAGCAATTGGGCTAGCTTATCATCTTCTTGTCACGGGGTTTAAAACCCATGATGTTACTCAAAGTCAGTTAACCAAGATATCTAGAGATAATACTATCTTATGCTAGAATAATCAATATATACAATGCATGCGTCTAGCCATCCAAGAGTTAATGACCCTACGGTGGAGTCGCCTCGGTTCTTTAAGTATCTTCCTTAATCTAGGATGATTGAGACAGCTAATTTAGACCAAGAACATTGAATAATATAATGCATTTTTGGCATTCCCAAATGGAATGCATCGAAGAGGTTGTCTAGCAACTCCACCAACCTTTCCATGTGTTATACATGTTTCCAAGAATATATATATATATATATTTACAAAAAACAGAGGGCCTCTTGGATGATGAGAATTTTATGTAGAGTTGAGAATTTTTCAAAGAGATATAGCTTCTTCTGAAGAGAGAACTATGCATGATATAAAATTTTGTTTAGGATAGAGTTCGAAGCATTCAAGAGAAAAGAGTATATGTACTAGGCCTCCAATATTGAAAGAAAATAATGGAACAAATGGAGATAATTTTGGATGGAGTCCAAATTCTAGAATTCACTTTATACTCGTAGCAATGATAAAATAAATATTTTAAGTCCCATAGAAAGAGCTTGTATGCATCTCTAAAGAACCCACAAAGGTATGCCTCATTTTGATTTCAAGATGATGAGCCTTCCAAATAAGCAAATACCATTATAGATGTCGGTGAGTTAGAGCCTGAACCAACTCATTTGATTTTGAGCCTAATCGAAGTAACTTAGATCGCATCTAAAAGACCTGGGATTTTTTGAAGTTTTCATTTGTATATTTTTAAAGTAATTTTCTACTAAATATTGATTGAAATATATTTTTTAATATTTTAATAACTAACTATATATTGTATACTATATAAGGTAGACTGCATTTAGGTTAATCAAATTTAACTAGACCTGATCAAGCAAAATCCAATGACAAGATTAAAAAGTCAAGGTCCAACATATTAAATATCATCAATTGTTTCTAAATATTTTGTAAATAAATATTATCTATAAATTAAGTGATGTAGAAGCCTGGTGAAGAGCTTAGTACTACAAGATTTTTATCTGCTCTCGATTGCTAGAATTGTAGAGTAGAACATCCTTTGTCACTGGATTTTATGGTCAACAAATTTAGAAGGAGTTATAAAAGAATAAAAATGATGGTAATAATGTATATAATAATTTAAAATTTCATCCAAACAAACTAGTTGGGAGAAATTTTTTTAATTGCCTAATCTTGTATTAATATATATGATCTACTTGGTGCGTAATCAATATAGAATTAAATACATGCCCGACACAAATTCTCATATATATGTTTTTTTAAAATTATAGTATTCTTATCGGACAAAAAAATCCAAATTCAGTATTCACATGATCTATTGGATAAGTTGGCTGTAACATCATCTATAACAATTTAGGATCTTATCCTAAAAAAAAATAGAATATATTATTTAAATTGCTTATCACTAGATAAGTATCCAAAGAATTTATCTAATGCATATTCAATATAGGAGTAAATATATATATATGAATGGATCCTCATAAATAAAATCAACATTATTTAACAAAATTACTATTTTATATTATAATATTATATATATTAGATCGGTAACTTTGTTGTATGTTTAATGCTCTATTTTCGAGTATCACGGTTCAAAGTTCCAATATTGCCCGCCATTCCTATTGCTGGTAACGGCCGTGCCTCGCTCTGGCAGCCGTAAAGGTGTACCGGTCTGTAGCGAGGGTTGGCCCATTGTCCTTGGTTCTTCTCATGTCAAGACGATTGTGTTTGGAAGGACGCACTGAGGCCATAACCATCGGACGTCCGAGTTGTCTAAATTCGCATACAGGCAAATTTTTTAAAGACCTGGCACCGGGACCAAGAGGCTACCAGCATCAAGGGAAATTATGACCTGGTGGGATGGAACTAGTGAGTAGCTTCCTTCAAAAAACTAGCGAGTAGCCAATGCAAGTCGGTGAAGCCAATAGAGTTAATACATGATAAACTATTGTCATATTACTTTATAATAACTAATATGATATTTTCGACAAATGAGATTTCAGCATTTCTCAGATGATCATAAGGGCACCATCTTATTTGATGAATCCGGTTGCTTGTTTTCATCTCAATTTAGCCGCAGCTAGTCCAAAAGGACCAGGAAAATTTGAAAGTTTTTGTCTGGGCTCCACATTCCTTTGGAGTGGTTTCAGCTCAGGCAAATGCTGTCGGGTGCCCAGAGGTAGGTCCATTACTCAAGCAGGTGCCTCTGTCCCTAAAGTTAATGTGCTAATGCGGACATTTTTGTGTTTACAAAATGTTATCTCATTATTTGGCATGCGTGAGTGTGTTTGCGTGTGTCAAATTGTCGTAATTTCAGATACAAAATTATCTCTTCTCTGAAAACACTTATTCTTGAAATAGAGTGTGCCACTATTTTGTTGAAAGATAAAAAAATAAAGAGAGCCAACTCCAGGTACCTGGGAATGCACCATTAATGCTCGATTGAAAATTTTTAAGGAGAGGAGACATGGAGATCTGTGATTGTGGAGTCATCACTCAATTACATAGCAAAGTTTTTTTTTTTTTTTAAAAAAATTTTATAAAGTAGAAACTTAGATGGTGCGTGGTCTAAAAATAAATATTAAAAAAATAAAAAAAATATTCGAATAAGTTTGGAGGGATAAGATTTGTCCTGCAAAATAGATTTTGCATTACCTAAGTTCATCAATTTAATGTCCATTAGAAGATATATTTTTTATTTTATCATAAGGATGAAATTATCCTCACTTCTTCGTATATTTTGAGTTCGAGCAAGGATACAAGGTAATTAGAGAGAGTAAATTTGAGTCCGGATCCTCCTCAGTTGCATCTAAATTTTGATTCTTCGATCATGACCTTACATGATTAATGCGATGGTTATGATTTGATAGGCTCCATACATCTATTATCCTATATACGATGAAAAATTATATCCTATATCATATCAATGATGCGCCGCATCAATTCCATTTTAATGTCACTAGATTGAGATCACACATATTTTTTCTAAAATTCTTTCATTAGAAAAATTAGACTTTTCGAAATGAGATTAGTTTGGTGTATTGCAGATGTAGCGTACCCACTTTGGGATATAATTTCTCATGCATGATATGGAGCCTATCCAATGGTAACCATCTTGTCAACTATAAATGATCATAATTGGAGAACCAACCCCTCCCATTTAGGTGCAAAAACAAAGCAGATACTAATTCGATAACTTCCCTCTTTATGATGCAAATCTTCCATCAAAATTTGTACGAATGAATTCATACCCCTCTTCTCCTACTTATACTTTATCAAGGTATAATCTTGTTGAGAGTAGTGATTAAGCATCTCATGTTATGTATTCATTCGTACAGAAATTGAAGATATGGACCTTCCAATCACCATTTGTGCATTAGGACGCACTGGCCGTCATCGATAACGTAAATCTAATTTTTCTATATTAGTTATTTGGCTACAAGGCCATGATCATGCGCAACCCAATAATCTTAGGTATAACCGCATTGAGAATGGTGACTAAGATCTCCATATATGGCATATGCATCTCATGTTATGTATTCATTCGTATAGAAATTGGAGACATGCATTATGTCCACGGACCTTCCCATCACCATTTGTGCATTAGAATGCACATGTAAATCTAATTCATCTATATTAGTTATTTGGCTGTTATGCGCAATCCAATAACTTTATGGATTTTGCAATTTAGATAAAAATTAGTAACATATATATAGAGATGGCAATTTATGATCTACTTAGTTGATCGATTTTACAAAAGTTTGGGTCCAACGTAAATAAATAGATAAATGAATGGGTTGGATTTAGGTTTAGATATTAGATTTATTTAATAATTGGATGGTATCCATTTAATTTATTTAAGATCTATTTAATCCATTTCTATTCTATTTAACCAACAATCTAATTGGTTTGACATGTTTAAATCTATTAAAAATCTACCATTTAACTCGTTAAACTTTATCATTTCAATAAACGGATTACGCGGGTTAGATTACTTATTTAATAGATAAATATAATTTAAATATAAAATTTTATTTTTTTTAATAAATAATATCAGATTGCCATCTCGGCGTCCATTGCCTCCGATGGATGGATGATGATAGAGAAAAATAGGTTCAAAAAGTCAAACCAACCGGCAAATGTGGGTGCTTATGACTTCGGGGACGCTGGGATTTAATATGAGGAGTCTTTTGGTATGGTTTTAGCGTGCTGGAAAGGATGCAGCTGTCTCCGCCGCTCTCCAGGCCACGGGAGATGGTTTTATCCTTTTTCCCGGTGAATTGACATAATGGTTACATGGAGACTTCTCTTCTCACCCTCTCACGTATTTTGTCCATGCTCAATCCCCCACCCCCTTCCATTTATTAGTCGAAGACGGCGTAGATTCGTCCATTCCTCCTCTCTCCGAGGTCGCATCTGACCTCCGGTAGCTTTGCGGAGGCTCGAACCAGTGGAATCGAAAAAGGGGAGAAGAAAAAGGGTAAGAATTCGCCTGTTTTGGAGTTTCCAGTAGTTGGAATCCTCAATAGGTGTGTCTTTTCTTGGAATTCTCGGTAAAAATCGGATCTTTCCCTTTTATCGATCGGAAAGGCGTCTGATTTTTTTCTAAAAGAGACAAAAACTGTAATTTGAATTCGCAAAAGGGGTCGCCAACATCTCGAGATACCTCTGGGAGACCCTAGGAGTTAAGAGGAGGACAAGCATCGACTTGGTTCCGTTCTGGTTCGAGATTTCGGCCATGGTGGCGGAGCCTTGGATTCACAAGATGCGGGCCGCCTTATCCCTGGAGAACTCTTCCTCCTCTTCCGCCGCTGGTCCCAGAAAGAAGAAGGAGGGCTCGAAGCCACCGCGGGACGGCGGCGACACCGTTGGGATCCTCTCCTTCGAGGTCGCGAACGCCATGTCCCGGGCCGTCAACCTCTACCGCTCCCTCTCCGACTCCGAGATTGCGCGACTTCGCTCCCAGACCCTCGCCTCCCCAGCCGTCGGCCTCCTTGTCTCCACCAACGAGCCGTACCTCCTCGCGCTGGTCCTCGCCGAGAAGCTCGACGACCTTAACCGCGTCGCCGCCGTCGCTTCCCGCCTCGGCCGTCGCTGCTCCCACCCCGCCCTCCTCGGCTTCGAGCACGTCTACTCCGACCTCCTCGCCGGCCGAATCGACCCCGCCGGCCTTGGCTTCCTCTCCAAGGACATGGACGGCACCGTCCGCAAGATGGAGCGCTTCGTCTCCTCCACCGCCACCCTCTACATCGAGCTCGAGGTCCTCACCCAGCTGGAGCAGTCGGCCAAGAAGTTCCCTCCGACGCCGGTCCACGACGAGACCCGCCGGGCCGTCGAGCAGAAGATCCAATGGCAGCGGCACGACGTGCGGCACCTAAGGGACGCCTCCCTCTGGAACCAGACCTATGACAAGGTCGTCCTGCTCCTCGCCCGGGCGGTCTGCACCATCTATTCCCGTATCCGCCATGTGTTCGGGGAGTCTGCTCCTGGCCTGGATTGCCTCGTTTCCGATCAAAGTCGCCAGCTTTCCGGCCAGATTATCCCCTCCGGTCACCGCACAATCCATTCGGGGCTTCTTCGGTCCGATGCAAGCGAGGGCAAGTCCGGGGAGATTCCACGACAGATTGGAGCTGAAGCGGATTCTGTGACAAATTTTCGCAGGGACCGTCTCCGGTTCCGTTGCGGCACGAGCACCGGCAGGCTCTTCATGGAGTGCCTCAATTTGGGCAGCTCTGCTACGGGGAAGGACAGGGACGAGCATTTCGAGAACGAGAGTTGCCTGAGCCGGTCCGTGACGGGTGCTTCCGTTCCCTTCAGTGGGGAACAGGGGCTGAACAAGATGGGGTGGCTGCGGCTTGGGCCGAAGAGTAGATTAACAATGCTTGCTCCACCGTCCACCGTCGGCGGTTCGGCTTTTGCACTGCATTATGCAAATATTGTAATTATCATCGAGAAGTTTCTTTGTTATCCACATTTAGTTGGGGAGGAGGCGAGGGATGATCTCTACCAGATGCTGCCCTCAAGCTTGAGGCTGGCTCTGAGGAGGAATCTTAAGTCTTGCGTCAAGAATCTAGCTATCTATGATGCACCTCTTGCGCATGATTGGAAGGAAGCACTTGGGAGAATATTGAGCTGGCTCGCGCCGATGGCTCATAACATGATCCGGTGGCAGACCGAGCGCAACTTTGAGCAGCAGCAGCAGATTGTTTTGAGGACAAATGTCCTGCTGCTGCAAACGTTGTATTTTGCTGATAGGGAGAAGACAGAAGCAGCTATATGTGAGCTTCTGGTTGGGTTGAACTATATTTGCCGGTATGAGCAGCAGCAGAATGCTTTGTTGGATTGTAGGAGTAGTATGGACTCTGATGACTGTATGGAGTGGCATATGCGATATTAAAAAGCTTAGCTTCACTGATTCTTCTGAAACTTTGAGAAGATTAAAAAAATTATGTGGAGTTTTGAAATCACTTCCTCATGGATGAGGTATAGAGTTTGAAATTGTTGCTTTTTTCTTCTTTTTTTCTAAAGGTATGGAAATTTTTCTTGAATTATAATGTACATGATTCCTTATGTTCAGAAATCCATGATACTTAACCATGCATAAATTACAGGGTTTCCATCCATTGGATTCTTATGACAATATTACCTATATTCTGTGTGTTATCATGAAAGCTTATATCAAAATTTCTACTACATCCTTGAGAGGTATGCAGATAACTTCTGTATGGCCATTTGGAGATCATTTGTATAAGTTCTAAATAAAAAGCAATCCTGACAATTCATGAAATTCTTTTGTGCGGTGAAGTTTCTTGAAAGAAGCTTAATATAACATGTGCTACACAACTGTTTCCCGTAGAGATAGATCTCCCGCCAGATGCGCGCACTCGACACTCGGTGCAGGAGACTAAGATCTCCCCGAGGAAGCTCTCGCCGAGGAATAGATCTCCCCGAGAGACCGCCGTAGAGATAAATCTCCCCGAGCGCGCACTCCAACCTCGCTGCAGGAGATAAGATCTCTCGAGGGAAGCTCGCTGCAGGAGAATAGAATCTCCCGAGCAGCGCACTTCGACCCGCCTCCCCCGAGAGAGCTCGACCGCAGGAGATAGCTCCCCCGAGCGCGCACTCGGCTGTAGAAGATAAGATCTCCCCGAGCGCGCACTCCAACCTCGGCTGCAGGAGATAAGATCTCCCCCGAGGGAAGCTCGACTGAGAGATAAGATCTGCCCGAGCGCGCACTTCGACCTCGGCCTCCCGAGAGAAGCTCGACCGCAGGAGATAAGATCTCCTCCGACGCGACCTTGCTGCAGAAGATAAATCTCCCCCGAGGTGCACCTCGGTGCAGGAGATAAGATCTCCCCGAGAGAAGCTCGCCGTAGAGATAAATCTCCCCCGAGCGGCGCACTCCACCTCAAGCTTGCAGGGGATTAAGATTCTCCCCCGAGGGAAGTGAGCCTCGCGCAGGAGAAAGATCTCTCCCACCGACGCGCACTTCGACCTCGCCTCCCCGAGAGAAGCTCGCCGTATGGAGATAAGATCTCCCCGAGCGCGCACTTCCAACCTCGACTGAGGAGATAAGATCTCCCCCGAGAGAAGCTCCGGCTGCAGGAGATAAGATCTCCCCGAGCGCGCACTTCGACCTCGGCCTCCCCTCAGAGAAGCCCCGACGTGCGCGCACTTCGGCTGCAGAAGATGAGATCTTCCCCAAGGGAAGCTCGATCGTAGGA
>QRFJ01000212.1:816549-1039665 GCA_006176705.1 Cocos nucifera | reverse complement strand
ATATTCTGTGTGTTATCATGAAAGCTTATATCAAAATTTCTACTACATCCTTGAGAGGTATGCAGATAACTTCTGTATGGCCATTTGGAGATCATTTGTATAAGTTCTAAATAAAAAGCAATCCTGACAATTCATGAAATTCTTTTGTGCGGTGAAGTTTCTTGAAAGAAGCTTAATATAACATGTGCTACACAACTGTTTCGATCTGTTCTACTGAAGTAAGAATTCTCCTGTCTTAACCTCCAATACAATATTGTATACCATAAAACAATTTCTTATTGGATTCTACTATATCTTTGCATTGGAATTTATTCCTCAGTCTATATCTTTTTGCTTTCATATTGTTGATTTGGCCATTTCCAAACCTCACTGAGAACCTTGTACATTATAATTCATCACATGTTATGAAGTATGGATGAAGTACATCTTATGGTAACTTGATACTTGTTTGCTTTGTACATGTAGTTCAATTTGCTGTCTCTGTTAGCTCTCTTTTGTCTGCTAAGGAAATTAACTTTTTGTTTCATTTGAGCTTTTCCTTACAGCCACTCTAACCTTGGTAGTTGTATTGCTTTGTTTCAAGTAGTCATCTTGTCCTTATTATGCGGTTTCTACGAGCTTGATAAAAGGGGTATAGATTTCAGAATCAGTTTACTGGCTTTCAGTGCGGGTTCCCGAATGTCCAATGTGATGCATTGAAGGACTATGAGAGGTTCAAGCAAAATCTGGCCCTTGTTTACTTAATGCAGCTGCACTACTGCCAGTCTTTGCTCTCTTTATTGCTATTGAATTGCTAAAATGCCTATATCAAGGTGGGATGTAATGAACATGGTTGGAAGCCCCAGTTTCACGGACAGATGGTAGCATCATCTTCATGTTGCAAGTACTTCATCACTGAACTTTAGTTCTGATGGTCCCTCCTCTTGCCCTCTAAGCAAGAGGTCTGGAATTCCATTCTGGGTGGCAATACCCCTGTTACCACCTCTGATTCCTAAAATCTAACTCTCTAGTTCGCAGAACGGTGGCTCGGTCTGCTGGGAGAAATTATTAGGTGGACCAGACCCACCGTGGATCTAGGATATGAATTCATCCTAAATCAATACTGGCTTTTCCACATTAATCTTGTTCCAAAGCTACCATGCCAGTCTTTACAGCCTTTTTTTTTTTTTTTATATTCTTTCTTGGTAGACCTCATTACATTTTTTTAAGCTTCCATGCTCATGTACTTTATCCTTTGTGTGATCCATCCATTTCCAGGGCACTCAAGGCCATCATCGTGCCCATCTCTTGGGGGTACATTTTATCCGTGACCTCATTCTATACCCACTAGTTTTCATTCATCCGATACGTAGATCTTTGTTTCTGAAAGCTTTCCCTAAGCTTTGAGTAGCATTTAATCATTGCCCTTTGTTGTTGGACTAGGACTGTATCGGAGTCTGTTTAAAGAAGATAGGGCATACAATTACTTTATGTTTCGCCAGAGATTACACCATCTAGTATTTACTTTACATACCGTTGGAAGTTTTGCATTATTCTTATGCATCCAACAAAATCCAACAACACGAGCCAATGTTGTGGTTCTGGTGTCACGCTGCTGTTTCTTTGCATGGTAGATGGACTTGGATGAATCTTTTACCTACAAATTTCTGGCCTTCGAGCGGGGTTGCATGCGAGGATTAGATTCAATCCAAAATCCCAGCTGCAAGTGTGGATTCCCTGTTGTGCCTTTCACGCTAGAATAGCCTGTATGTGAGTGGATAGCCACGTGTCACCCATATCCAGAGATGGACTGCTGTACTTTTCTTGGGAGTAGAGACGATCGTTGCATTGATGTGCCTAACATGATAGGTTGTTGAGATAAGCACCAGCAATTCATCTCTTGAGATGGATGACATGGCAGCCAAAGGCATTTACAGCTTTCTATAGTGAAAAATAGGCACGTCTTGGTTGTATTTTGAACCGATTCTACTGTATGTATCTTGGACCATTTGATAAGTAATCAGTACATCATCTATTGGTGAAAAAAGTCATACTGTTATTCCAGTTTTGTTGAAATTTTTAAATGATTTTTTTTTATTGAATATGAATTAGCTAGCTGATAATTTTTATTATTTTAAATAAAAAAATTTACTTTCATAGATGGCGTGCTAGCTTATTATCGGATGGTTTAAGGTATATATGATAAAACTATTCTGATTAATAATTTTTCTCATGGATCATTTGGTTGGAGGTAATAAAATAATTTTTATGTAGGATTATCATATTTGGTATGAAAATTGAAATAAAGATATAGCAAAAAAATTGATGGATCCCATATTTATTTTTTTGAGAGAAAATATAAAAAAATATCTTGGAGGGATTGATATTTGGTAAATTTTCAAGTAGTGGTAATCCGTATTTCACAAAAATATCTCCAATAAAACTGCATATATAATCATTGATTTTATTCTAATGTCCTTCAAAATTTATTTAATAAAAAATTTTTGTAAAAAAATTAAAATGAAGATGGTATTATGCAAAAGATTACGTGATTATGATCATCATATAAAAATTAATTAGAGATAATGATACTATTATAGTATTAAAAAAATATTTCATATTGAAAAATATATTTATAAATTTTATCATATTTTTATATAGAATTATCTTCAACTAAATATAATCATTTTTTTTTTCGATGTTATTTTTTAAAATAATTTTTCATCAATTAAATATAATAAAAATTATTTTTTTTATAATAATTTTTTTAGATAAATAATTTTCATGACTCATGGTCTGATATGGTCCAACCGAACGGATCTTTTTAGAGGATTTTAACTCATTAGCTGCATGGTTTTGCCACCTCAAATCAAGAAAGATCCTGCACCCATATGACAGCGATCGAGTATTTACTTGCTCGTTTGACTTATCGGTCGGTTGATGGTAAGAGTCTGAGCATTTACTTGCTCGTTGGACTTATGGATTCAAAGGTACTGATTGGGACCTCTCGGAAACAGTCCAAGCATTCATGTATATATATACATGTAACCATCCCATATTTCCTTGAACTTCGTCACGAGTCATTGGTCTTACATTATACTGAGGTTTTATGGCAGGAATACAACTTTCTCTCTTCAGTGAAAGCTGGAAATTGTGGTTGAAACCTTTAAGAGGTGCATCAATGTTGGATATGGATGGTTTTTATGACTAGGTGGGTGAGGGTAAGGTGGCTTTCTCATGTGATAGCTTTTGATGCTGAAGTAAATGGCACATTGAAATCTCCTCTGTCCCACCGTGTCCAGTTGCTGGCGTGCACGATTGCAGGATACTGCTGCATCCTTCGGCCGACGTCCCCACTTATTATGGGACCTCATCATTTATATTTTGCCAACAGGCCGTATATGGTAGATCACGAATGAAAGAAACTGCACCTTGTTAAGGTATTAATGAGCCTTTTTGTCTCAGAGATTAGCCGATTAACCGCAGACATTTGAAGTACTCTACTGTTTCCTTGCTGAGAAACTGCCTTAAATATGATGTACGTCTCACTGACACCAGCGCTGGTTTTCATCTCTGCCAAGATTTTGGTTTGTATTGCACTCATCAACATCAATGCCTACGATCTCGGCCGGCCGGTATAAATTAACGTATCTCAGGCATTTTTGCTCAGGCCAGCTTGTTTCTTATGCTCTTTGGTTAATAAATATTGAGATCAATGTGAATGGGTGGTTCATCGGGATTCAGCCTGCTAAACTGAGAGAATCCACCATTAACATTTGCCCAATTTACTTGAGCGTTTTTTCCTTGGCCTCCTGTTGCATGTTTCACAAAGAAACTCTACCAGTGGCAAATGACGATAAAAAACGATGGCTAAGTTCAGAATGTTTTGCAGTATACAGCACGGGCGCAGCGAAGCGAGAGTTGATAAAGCCAAGTAAGACAAATCAAAAAATTGTGGCAAATTGTTGATAGTTTTGTGAATTAATGTGTGAATGCTTTATTTTGCCACGTATTTTTGAGATGACAGATGAGCGAAGTTCTATATGAATGGAAAGCAGGAAGCACAAGGTTGACGTCTCTGAGTGTCTTGAGAGTGTGTTGTACGGGCATTGGTCTTGGCATGGTGCTTGAGAACTGGTGAATAACTGGTGACTTTTGTGTCTCCCCTCTTTTTGCTCACACATGCCGTTGTTATCGAATATGTCGGTCAAGCTTGCAGCAATGATTAATGTTTAGGAATTATGAGGTTTCCCCCTGGAAGGATTTCATGATCCCACCCCACCCTTGGCTTTTCACATCCACAGAGTTGTCTGGAGTCTCTGGCCGGTGGCGACAGCTTTTGCATGCAAATTAAGTGGTGGGATCAAAACGATCACTTTGCACTCGTAAGAATAAAAGGCAGTTAACTTTTGGCTTTGGACCGCACCCTCGACTCAGAGTTCGGGCAAAGTTGCCGATAAGATACTCCCCCAAGAAAGCCGGTCGCAGGAGATAAGATCTCCCCGAGTGCGCACTTCGACCCCAGCTCGGCCGCAAGAGATAAGATCTCTTCCGAGCGACCGCGATAGCCTCGTTGGAACAGGAGGAGAACCTCGTCCTAACGTGAGCAAACAACCTCGGCTAGAGATAAGATCTCTTCCGAGCGACGAGCCTCGATTGGGAACAGAGGAGAACCTCATCCTAACGCGAGCACCAACCTCGGCTACTGGAGATGAGACCTCCCCGAGCAACTTCGGCTATGAATCAGATCTCCCCCGAGGAACTGGGCTAACCTCGGCAGTAGAAGATGAGATCTCCCCCGAGCGCCCGCATCGGCTCCGGCTAGGGATAAGGATCCTCGGATAGACGTGAGGCCCGCGACGATCTCGGTCGGGGGGCTTCAACATCGACCTCGGCTAGAGAAAGCTATCATGTCAACCTCGACCAGAGAGCTTCAACATCAGCTTCATCAACTTTGGCTGGAAATGAGTCCCGTTGGAGGTGAGGTCTCCCCTAAGCCTCAGCTTCAACTTCAACGTCAACACTGGTTGAAGATGAGACCTCCCCGAGCTTCAGCTACGACAAGCGCGGGGCCCGGAAGAAGGCTTCGGCAGTCGCCTATTGTGGTACTCCCTTCCTTCAAATTTTTGAACTCGGGAGTGGGGGGCTACTGTTGGGGATAAATCCCGCTCCTGCCGAAGTCCGGCCCGACGCTCAGCATAATGCAATCAGTAGCCGCAGAAGAGCTTCAGCGCACTGGTCTAGCCGAACTCCTTCAGCCTGCCGGACTTCCTTGCGGCCGAACTCCCCAGTGTCCAGGCTTCGGGCCGAACACCCACCACCGACCGAACTTCCTTGCGGCCGAGCTCCTTGGACTCCAAGCGGCAGGACGGAGACGGACTCCTCCCAGACGCCCGTTTCGCCATCCGAGCTCCTCCCGGATTTCCTCCTTCAGTCAAACTCTCCTACAAGTCCGAACCCATTCGGACCCCACGGCCGAACTCCTTCGGACCGACTCCAGGCGAGCCCAAGCGGCCGAACTCCTTCGGACCGACTCCAAGCGAGCCCAAGCGGCCGAACCCCTTCGAACCGACTCCAGGCGGCCGAACTCCTCAGCGAGCCCTGGCCGAACCAACTAGCAACCGAAGTCCTTCAACTGGCCCCAGCCGAGCTTCTTCGGGCCTCTCAGCGGTCGAACTCCTCGACAATCGTCCCTCGGTCGAACTCTACATATGGCCGACCCTTCAGCCAGCCGAACTCCCCCAGCTTCCCCTTCAGCCGAACTCTGTTACAAGTCCGAACTCCTCTAGACTGTCGCCTGCAATAAGATCGGACGACGCCTTCCTCTCCGTACCGGACTTCATGCAGTCGACGACTCGCCAGTATGGCTCCCACGATCCACCGAACGACGCCTTCCTCTCCGTACCGAACTCCATGCGGTCCACGACATGCTAGTATGGCTCCCACGATCCACCGGATGACGCCATCCTCTCCGTACCGAACTCCATGCCGCCCAACGACTCTCTGCCAGACGGCATGACCGTCACCATCAACTAAGCTCCGCTATAAAAGGACCCCTCCCGATACGCTAGGGCTAAGCTCTCTAAACTCTCGACTCTCTAAGCTCTCCTCCTCATCTCTAAGCTCCGGAACTCATTCCGAGCACTCCATTACTGTTGGCCGAAAACTAACTTGACCGTCGGAGGGTCCTGCCGGAGCCATCCCCCCACCGATTCCGGATGGGACTTTGTTTTGCAGGTCCCCGACGGCGACCTCAGCGGCCTCGACTCCGACGACCTCCAACGAGGATGGATTTTTGCACCAACAATTATTAATACTAATAATTAGAGTTGTCCGTACTAAAAAAATCATATATATCTAGTATTAAGTATGTAATCTAACTGGTATTATCTAACCAAAAGTCTTGGATCAAATTCATGAAATTAGGCATCATATGGTTCTAAAAAAGAAAGAAGAAATAATGGTGTGGCAAAAATAAACCCCCATATATTAAAATCAATCCATCGATCAAGTCATCCATAATTTAAGCCTTTTTAAACTCACTTCAATACCGACCAAATCCTGATTTAATGGCCCAATCATGCCCCCAATTTCAGATTTAAAATTTAAAACTTCTTTGCAAAGCTGACACTGCCACTTGATATCCTCTAAAAAAAATCATAAATATACTCTATTATCAGTCTCTTCATTTTTTATTTTATTTTACTTTATTTTATTTTTTCTTCCATTGATCCTCTCTTCTCTCTTTTTTTTTTCATTTTTCTCCTACACCGCCCCCCCCGATCCCATCCCACACTGTAGCCTCTTTCAGAGGCTTCTCCCCCAAAATGCCCTATCTCCTCCCAAACCCTCCTCTCTCCCCATCAAAAATCCTCCCCCCTTCTCCTAATCTCTCCACCCTCTCTGCCCAAATCCATCCTCCCTCCTTCCATCGTCTCGAATCTCTCTGCCCTCTCCTCTCAACCTCTCCTCTCTCCTCTTGATCTCTCCTTCCTCTCCACCAAAATTCTTCTCCACCCAAATCCCTCATCCCTCCTCCCAATCTCTCCTTCCCTCACCACCCAAACCCCCCTCTTATCTCTCTCTCTCTCTCTCTCTCTCTCTCTCTCTCTCTCTCTCTCTCCCTCCCTCTCTTGAATCTCCTCACCACTCAAATCCTTCCACCCTCTCCAGAAAATCCCCGCCCTCCTACTCGATGGTCTATCATCTCCGTTGCTTCTCTTCCCAACCCTCACCTCTAATGCATCTCCCCACCGCCACTCCCTCCTTTATCCGTCTCTCTCCCAACCACCATCCCCCTCTCTCTCTCTCCTTCTCGAATCCTTTGGCCACTCAAACCCTAATCCCCCCCCAGAAGCTTTCCCTGTCCTTCTCCCCTAACCCACCGACCACCTCCACCGCTCTCCTTCGACCCTCATCTCTAGTGCTTGACTCGCTACAACAAAACCTATTTTTTATGATGCAAAAATTTCATTACAAATAATCAATTTTTGTCATTAATACTTATTAGTGATGGAATTTACGTTGCTAATTCTTCATTGTAAAAAATGAGGTCGTAGATAATAATTAGCAACAAAATACATATTTTTATTGCTAATATATTTTTTTATGATAAAAATTTTTATCATAATTTTTTTTATTCATTAAATTATCTACAATAAAATTATTTATGATGAAAAAAATTACATCATAAATTAATTTTTTTCTAATGAAAAAATTACTTCATAAATAAAAATTATATGTAATGGAAAATTTTTTCATTGTAAATAAGAAGTATTTGCAATAAAAATTTTTGATTACAAAAAATAAATTATTTACATCATAAATTAATTTTTTTAAAAAATAAAAAATATATTTTATTTTATATTTTTAATATTTATTTTTATAATGAATAAAAATAAAATAAAAAATTTATAAATAAATTTCATTATTTTATTCATAAATAAATTTTATCATTTCATTATATAAAAATATAATTATAAAAATTATTTTTTTATAAATATAAAATATCTAAAATAAAAATAAAAATATACATAAATAGGTCGTCGGTTGTCAGGCATTGGTAATATCTAGAGAAGAAAAATGGATCGAAAGAGGAGAGTGCTCAAAGAAGCTCGAACCGATTTGTTGCTGTCTCATCATTTGCATCATCTGCTTCATCTGTGCCATTTGTTTCATTATTTGCATCTAGAACAGCTGGTACTCGTCGATGCCTATAGTTAACTCAGCTGCTCACTGCTGATCTTCAGCAGTATATCTCTATATCTTTGCCAGTCGAACATCATAGGCAGCATGGATGTTAGCCCTGGATGGACGTGAAGATGTAGAAGCTCTAATCCCATGCCCTAGTCTCCTAGCATAACAGGATCTCATACCAAGTATCTAATCATAGATCTTATCATCTGTAGGTGCGGTCGAGCCCTCCGGGGTAGGCTGGGATCTAATATCTATCATACGATCCTGAAAATTAAAATTATAGTTATTCTAAGTTTGTACTAAAAATAAAGATATTAATAAAAAAATAGTTGAAAAAACTAACGTAAAGCTCTTGGTTTTCGACCATCCAGTCACTTGATCGTCGCTAATGAATCTGCTGGTAGATCTCGATCATACCAGAAAGCTCACCATTCTCTACATCTCTTTGTAATTTAAGAATAATTAATAATATTTTTTTAAAAATAGTTAAAAAAATTAAAATATGATAAATAAAAATTACTTACCATTTGCTCCATATGGTGAGCGAATGGCCTCGAACTCCCATAATGCGAGACTATTTGTTTCACCCGATTTGCAACATTTTTGATATATCAATTTTGCATAGTTAATAGTCAAATTAGTTAGTAAGTAACTAAATTTTAAAATAAATAATTTAATTATTAAATTTTAAATAAAAAAATTATCTGATATGTCGAATTCTTGTACGTGCGGCATATAATAGTCCAGTCCTCAATACTGATGCTATCATGTGGCTGCTACCATGCTGCCTCCATCCCATGGTTGTGCACTACAGCATATTAGTGATGATTAATAGGATGTCGATACTCCTTGAAATGTGAGCATAAATGATCATCTATAGCTCACCGCACGTGATCGTGCTCAAAATCAATAATCTCAAATATAGCCTACCAATAACAAATATTATAAGAATACAATGTTAATTATATATTTAAATAAATATTATTATACATGTAAGTAGCTATAGAAGACCTCTTTTTGAGGCTGTGTAATCTGATGCCAATCGAAGAGCATAGTTAGGGCATAGTTGTAGCAAATGATGCCTAGCTTAGTCTGTCATGGCTCACACTATTCTCTAATAGGCCTGGTATAGCCTGACAGAATCTTGATGTGAAGATGCTGTCCCTCGTGCTCTCGTCTCCAACACTCAAGGGCGAGGTTCTTTGACAGACCTCACCCTCACCTCACCATCGAAAGAGAATAACCTGAAAAGATAATAAATAAATTATTAGTATAATAGCCATATATAAATCTAATAGGTAAATTAAAATCAAACTTTATTATATAAAAAATATTAAAATACCACTTGGGCCTGCCTCACTCAAACCCATCTCAGTCGGACCTGCCTCTACAGGGCCCTTCGATGACTTCGATGGTACAGCAGTAAAAATGGAAGAAGGCTCAAGGGTAGGCTGGGAAGTCGAACATCATTGTATCCCTTCGGCACCATACCTACAATGTTTAAACTATGCATATAATTAACTTAACATATAAATAAATATAATAATGAACAATAATAACAAAAAATACATAAATGCTAATGAATAGAATTGTATTGCATACCATTATTGTAAGAGAAATTTCAATGCATGCATTAAATCATTACCAAATCGGATCCTAGATAAGATCCCAGATCGGATCCTGGATTGAATCCCAACCAAGATCTCAACCCGGATCCTGATTGAGATTCAACTCAGATCCTGACTAAGATTCAACCCGGATCATGATCCGAATCTCGAATCGAATCCTGGACATGATCCCTGACTCGAATCTCGGACTGAATCCTAACTCGAATCTCGATCCAAATCTTAGATCGAATCTCAGACAAGATCCCAGACCGAATCCCAACCTGGATCCCGATCGAGATCCAACCTAGATCATGATCCGAATCTTGAACCGAATCTCGGACATGATCCCAGACTGGATCTTGGACAGGATCTCAAACCGAATCTTGACCAAGATTCTGACTGAGATTCAATCCGAATTCTAGGTCGGATTCTGGATCGAATCCCGATCGAATCCTAGATCGAATTTCAAATCGAATCTTAGATTGAATCCCAGACTAGATCCCAGATAGGATCCTGACTTAGATTTCTGATCAGAACCCGATTCGAATAGTTCATATGCATTAAAAATTAAAATCTTTGGCTAATACAAATTAAAATATTAAATCATAATCATTATGAAATACATGGATTAAATAAATAAAAGATTAAACTATAACAAGTAAAAACATAAAAAATATAATTAAAAATCTAACTATTTTAATTATAAAAAATGACTTATTACTATTATTATTATTACTATTATTAATATTATTACTACTTTTACTATTATTATTAGTACTGTTATTATGATTATTATTATTACTACTATTATTATTATTACTATTATTATTATATTTTATTATTATATTTTATTTTTATTATTTATTAAATTTTAAAAATGGATTAAGCACTAACCCAACACCTCCTGTGACATCCTTCTGCCGCCCACCACCCACGGCCCTCCACCCGACCTATCACTATCGTGCCTCCATGCATGCTCCACCCCTGGTGGACCCCCTCCCCCTGTGATGCCACTCCGAAATCCATCGTGGCCCTCCACCCTCTACGGGGCCCCTCCACCATCCACCATCGATGCCCGTGGCCTCCCACCTATCTCGTCACCACCGCCCCGCAGCCCTCCACCCCCTTTAGCTAGCACCCACCCTTCAACCCCACCGCTTGCCATCGACCACCGTATGGAAATACATGCCGCCTTTAGCAGTCCCATCACCACTGCCCTACGGCCCCCACTCCTTATAGTCGACACCCACCCTCCATGCCCCACCACCGACCGCAGCCCCCTAGACAATCGAAAGAACATAAAAAAACTTACGGTTGGTTCAAGGATGGCAGTGGCGGTGGCAACGATGGCGACAACGATGGTGGCAGCGGAAGATGCGATCACCGATCGATGAAAGCCAAGGAGGAGGGGGAGAGAGAGGACGAGGGGGAGAGAGAGGGTTTCGAGGCTGAGTGAGAGTGGGTTTCATATGAAAATAGTGGGGGGGATACTTAAAGGTCTTTAACGATGGATTTTTGGCGATAAAAATTTCATCGCTAAAAGGATTATTAGCAACACAAAATCTATTTTTGTCGCTAATAACTTTCACTAATTATTTTTTTAAAATAAATTTTTCTCTCCAAAAAATATTAAAATATTAGATAAAATTATTTATGACATAAATCAAATTTTTATCATAAATAATTTTATTTATGATGAAAAATTTACATCATAAATAAATTTTTATAAATAAATAATTTTTAAAAAATCAAAAAAAGATGAGGATATTTGTGATGGAAATTTTTCATTGCAAATAAGACTTATTTATGATGAAAAATTTTCATCGCCAATAATCTTAGATAAAAAAAATAAATAATTAAAAAAATTATATTATTTATGATGAAAAAATATTTTTATCTTAAATAATTAATTATTTATGATGAAAAATTTTATCTTAAATAATTTATCATAAATAAATTATTTAAAAAATAAAAAGATAAATTTTTTATGATAAATTTTTTTATCATAAATAATAAATGTGAGCTCAGAAGTGGCACTCTCAACTCTTGAAAATATGAGAAGACGGATCATGGAAAGATGGAAGTGAGTCGGAAGAAAAATCAGTCTCAATAGTAACGTTCAAAAACTGGGCCGGCTCACTTTGAGACTAAGTTGGCTCAATTGAAAACTGAGTCGACTCAGTTCAGGACTGGATCGGCTAGATCTCAGAGAAAAATTTAGATAAAAAATAGCATTTTTGGACTGTTGGCATGGTACACAACTAGATCGGCTCAGTCCCAGGCTCACTCTGAGACTGAGTCGGCTTAATTGAAAACTAGATTGGTTAGATCTCAAAGAAAAATTTAAATAAAAAATAGCATTTTTGTACTGTTGGTATGGTACACAACTGGGTTGGCTCAGTCTGGAACTGAGCCCACCCAGTCGCAGGTTAGTCGGCTCAGTTTTCGTGGGTTATTATTTTATGTACGTGGGTTATTTAAATTTAGAAAATTTTTCTATGAGCTTGGACTTAACCTTTTGTAAAGTATATATACTGAAAATAGATCAAGATTATAAGTGTGCTGAAATATACTGAATAAAAGCTCTTTTCTTTCAAAAATCTCTTCTTCTCTATTTCTTGATTTATTTGATCATGCTTCTGTAGAAATCTCTAAGAAGTACTTTCTTGTTGCTTGGTTAATCACCAGTGACCACGCCAATCCGTGTGAAAAGAGCGCATATTTTCAATATTTGGTATCAGAGCGGTGTTGCATGGAAGGAAGGAAGACACCTAGGATTTACTATATCCATGGATTTGTTGCATTAGATTTTATCCTAAAAACTTTTAGTTTGCTTCGTGGTTGTCTCTAAATTGAGGTGGAGATTGTTTACACGTAGGAACGATGATACAGAAGTTTGGAAAGAGGATCTAGGGCTAGTTAGATTTTCTATGAAGGATAGTTTTACTAGTGTGTGATCATGAAGGATGTTAGGGATCTGTTCTTGACTTGTTTGAAATCATGGGATCAAGTGGATTCAAGATGGATTTTGAGAAGTTCGATGACAAAAAAAACTTTATCCTATGGTAGCAAAGAGTAAAGGACTTATTGGTTCAGTAGAGAATCTACAAGATCTTGACAAAAGAAAGATCGAAAAAGATCAGTGTTGAGGATTGGAAAGAGTTGGAGGAAATTGCTTTTAGCACAATCTGGATGTGCTTGGTCGATCAGGTTTGATCCGAGATTTACACAGAGACTATGGCAAAAAAGCTCTGGGAGAGACTGGAGAACATATACATGGAGAAGAACATGATGAACAAGCTATGATTGAAGAAATAGCTGTATAGTCTGAGGATGTCCGAAGGAGGAGATCTTGTTGCACATATCCAAAGATTCAATCAGGTGTGTTCTGAGGTGATGAGTTTGGATGTGAAGATCGATAAGGAGAATCGGGCATTGCTGCTATTATGTTCTCTCCTAGGTTCGTATGATGGTCTCATAACAACTTTAGTTTATGGGAAGGAGATCCAAAACTATGAAGATGTTGTTGGTGTGCTCAGATCAAATGAGCAAAAGGAGAAGATCTGTAAGAAAAATCTTAAGTCTGAGATCTTGACTGTGAACGAAAGACATGAAAGATCAAAGAAGAAGATAAGAGAAAAATCTAAGGGTAGGTCAAAGTATCACGATCAGAGGAAGATGATATTGAAATATTATAAATATCATCAGCCTAGACACCTGAGGAGAGATTATCTCCTTTTAAGATCAAAAAAAGAGAAGACTGGCAAGGAAGATGATACAGCTTCTGTGAGCAGTGGAGAAGACCTGCTAGTTGTATCAGATGGATCCATAGAGTGTGATACTATGTGGATATTAGATTCAGCATGCTCGCACCATTATACTTCTCATCGAAAGTGATTTGCTATCTACCAAAAGACCGATGGTAGAAGTGTCAGCCTTGAAAATGATCATCCATGCAAAGTAGCTAGAATTGGCTCTATCAGGATGAGGATGTACGACGGGATCATTCGTACATTATCAAATATCAGGCATGTACCGGAGTTGAAAAAAATTTGATTTCTTTAGGCTACTTGAAGGAGTAGGATTATGCTTTTAGTAGCCAAGCTAAGAGTGGATGTCTGAAAATTATCAAAAAAGCTTTGATGGTAATGAAAGATAGAAGACTAAGCAACAATCTTTACAGAATGGAAGGTTCAGAGATAAATGATAGTGCAGAGGTGCTAGCAGCGGCACAGGAGGAGCAGATTTTATATCAATTATGGTACTATCGGATGGGTCATATGAATGACCGTGAGCTCACAGGACTAAGCAGAAGAGGTATGATCCCAGCCCTAAAGAAGAAAGGCACAGATTTTTGTGAGCCATGTATTTTTGGCAAACAACATAGAATAAAGTTTGTCAGAAGTACCAAACGTAGTGAGGGAGTGCTGGATTTAGTGCACTCAGATGTGTGGGGACCAGCTTCTGTATCAGCTAAAGGTGGGGCAAAATACTTTGTTACTTTCATTGATTATTTCTTAAGAAAGGTATGGATTTATCTAATCAGAAAAAAATCAGAGATGTTTGTCCGATTCAGATCTTGGAGAGTTGAAGTAGAGGAGTTAAGGAGACAGGTAAAGTATTTGAGGTTGGACAATGGAGGAGAGTATAGTAGCTCAGAGTTCAAGAGGTACTATGAAGAAAATGGCATCAAACGCCATTACACGGTGAGGATGACTCTCCAGCAGAATGGTGTCGTGGAGAAGATGAACCAGATACTGATCGAAAAGATATAGAGTTTGAGGCTGCAGACATCACTCTCAAAGTTCTTTTGGGGTGATGCTTTAATTTTTTCTTATTTTTTTGTGAACAAGTCCCCTCATTATAAGCTGAATGGAGGCATTCTAGAAGAGATCTGAAGTAAAAAAAATATGGAGCTTGGCTATCTGAAAGTCTTCGGTTGCACAGTCTATGCACATATGGAGGCAACCGAGAGGAGCAAATTGAATCCGAAATCTCAAAAGATGACATTTATAGGGTATCCACAAGAAGTTAAGGGATACTTACTATGGGACTCTCAGACACAGAAGTCAGTGATCAGTAGGGACGTTATCTTTGATGAGAAGAGCATCTTGAGAAGGTCTGGGATAGATGAAACTGAAAAAATAAAGATGAATAGTGGTAGTTAGTCAGAGAATGATGGCATGCATGTTACATCAACTTACATGAGTATTTCTGTTGAGATGGAGCTGGACAGAAAAGTATTATCTCAGATTGAAAATCAGCATTGAGGACCGACAGTTTAGACAGATATGGAGTAGCCACAGACATCAGGCAGAGATGTGTCAATGGGAGTCACTTTGCACAAGCCCCAGCATACTATTAGAAGATCGGTCAGATATAACATTGATGAGATTATCTCCTATGCACTCATCACTACTAATAGAGATCCAGAGAATTATGCAGAGACCATGGAGAGTGAGGATCATGATTCATGGATGTAGACCATGATGGAGGATATGGAATCACTTGAGAAGAATCAAACATGGCAGCTGGTGGATTTTTCAGAGGGTGCTCGACCTATTGGCTCAAAGTGGGTATTCATAAAGAAAGAAGCACCTTCAGAATAAGGTGGAGTCAGATTCAAAGCAAGGCTGATAGCAAAGGGATACTCACAAAGGGAAGGGATTGACTACATAAAATTTTTTTCTCCTATGGTGCGTCATACATCTATTCGAGTTTTGTTATCACTGGCGGCACAGCGTAACATGAAATTGGAACAGATGGATGTGAAGACGATTTTCCTTCATGAGACTTTGAAGAAAAAAATCTACATGAAGCAGCCAAATGATTTCATGGAGATGGAACAGGAAGAAAATGTGTGTTTACTCAGGAAGTCTTTATATGGCTTGAAACAATCCCCTCATCAGTGGTATCGAAGGTTTGATAGCTTTGTCTTGAGCCTGAGTTTCAGTAGATGTGAACATGATTGTTGTGTCTACATCAAAAATGTAGATGAGGAGGATATCCTATACCTATTATTGTATGTAGATGATATGCTCATAGCCAGTAAAAGTATGGATGCTGTGAAAAGGTTGAAAAGAATATTGTCATCTGAATTTGAGATGAAAGATTTGGATCCAGCTGAGAAAATCCTTAGAATGGAGATTTGTAGAGATAGGTGCAAAGGAGTGCTCCATTTGTCACAAGAAAAGTATGTCTAAAAGGTTCTGAAGAAGTTTGGGATGGAAAAAGCCAAATCTGTAGAGACGCCATTGTCGAGTCATATGTCTTTCTCCAAGTTACAGTGCCTCTAGTCAAAAGAGGAGAGAGAGTACATGGAATGAGTTTCTTATGCAAATACTGTAGGCAGTGTGATATACACAATGGTGTACTGTAGATTAGATATAGTACATGCTGTGAGCATGGTTAGTAGATACATAGCTAACCTCGGGAAGGAACACTAGAAAGCATTGAAATGGATATTGAGATATCTGTATGAAACAAGGGATTATGGTTTGGTGTTTGGTGGGTAGTCGAAAGGATTTGGAGAATAATCTGTGAAGATGTGTGAAGGTTTAGATTCTTTGAAAGAATTTATTGATGCAAATTATGCTGGTAATCTTGATATAAGGATGTCTACTACTGGATACCTCTTCTACGTATATGGTGGACCGGTGTCTTAGAGATTAATTCTTCAACCAATCACGACCTTATCTACCACAGAGGTTGAGTACATTGAGATAACGGAGGCTGCAAAGAAAGCTCTTTAGCTTAGGAGGCTGATTGATGAGTTGGGGGTAGAGCAGAGCAAGGTTATACTATTCAGTGATAGTCAGAGTGTTTTGTTGTTGGCACAGAATCCAGTCTATCATGCGCGCATAAAGCATATAGACGTGAGGTACCACAGGATCAAAGAGCTGGTAGAGCAAGATGAAGTAGAACTGATGAAGGTCCATCTCAAGAAGAATCAGTCTGATGCACTCACAAATGTACTCCCCAGAGATAGCTTTCAGAGATGTGTGGCACGGATGGATCTGTTGAGAAGAGATGAGTTTACAAGGACTTGGAAGCACTATGTTGGAGAATGTAAGCTCAAAAGTGGCACTTCCGAGTCTTAAAAATATGAGAAGATAGGTCATGAAAAGATGAAAGTGAGTCGGAAGAAGAATCGGTCTCAATAGTAAAGTTCAGAAATTGGGCCGGCTTACTCTAAGATTGAGCTGGCTCAGTTGGGAATAGGGTCGGCTAGGTCTCAGAGAAAAAATCAGACAGAAAACAGCATTTTCGGACTGTTGGCATGGTATATAATTGGGTCGGCTCAGTCTGGGACTGAGCCAATCCAGTCGCAGGTTAGCCGACTCAGTCTGAAACTGGGCTAGCTCAGTTTTCGCAGATCATTATTTTGTGTACGTGGGTTGTTTGGATTTGAAAAATTTTTCTATGAGCTTGGGCTTGATCCTTTATAAAGTATATATACTAAAAATAGATCAAGATTATAAGTGTGCTGAAATATAATGAATAAAAGCTCTTTTCTTTTGAAAATATCTTCTTTTCTTCTTCTCTATTCCTTGATTTATTTGATTGTGCTTCCGCAGAAATCTCTAAGAAGTACTTTCTTATTACTTGGCTAATCACCAGTGGCCATGTCAATCCATATGGAAAGAGCGCATATTCTCAATAACAAATTATTTATGATAAATTTTTTTCATCATAAATAATTAATTATTTATAATAAAAATTTTTCATTGTAAATAAGTTGACCCAAATTTTAAATTAGAAAATATGGACTATTTCAAAAATAAAAAAGGGCAAAGATCCGCATGCATGGCTGATGCAATGGGGTTGAGGGGTGTGAGTGCGTCCACTATTAACTAGCCCACAAGCAAATTAATATTTTTTTAATTTTTTAAAAATTAATATTTTTTAATTTTTTTTTTATTTTTCTCTAAATATTATATAATTTTAAAATTTAAAATTCATCTTCACCATTCATTATTTAAGTAATTATCGTGCGAGTATCATCACAAAATATCGCCTTGATCTACTAGCTCTAGCTATGTAGATCGATAAAATTTGATTTCGACGGTCACGAACGACCGCATGATGATCTAATAGATAGAAACCTCCAATGGATCTATAAAATTTGATTTCGACGGTCACGAATGACCGCATGATGATCTAATAGATAGAAATCTCCAATGGATCTAAAAATTTGCAATGATGATCTATGTAATATTTATAGTATACTATCAAAATTTTACTTCAATTGAACATCATTATCATGATTAATTTAGTAAGAGAATATTTTAACCATTAAATAAAAAAGAATGATCAAATGGCCAAATGGGGTCTGATTAAGATAATCTTTTAGATAAATAATCTTTACTATTACTTTCATTATTTATACGGTGGTGATTATAAAATTCAAACCATATATATATGAACCATTCATGTTAAGTAGATCTTACAAAAATACAAGTATAATTACTTAAGATCCTTAAGAATAAGTATCAAAAGACATAGTTTTGGATTGTTAATATATATGTGGTTTAAATTTTACAAAGATCACTATACAAATAATCAAAGTAGTAACAGAAATTATTTATCTAAAAAATCATCTTAATCGGACGCCGTTTAACTTTTTGATCACTCTTTTTTATTTAACAACTAAAATTATTTCGTACTAAATTAATCATGATAATGATGTTCGATTGAAATAAAATTTTGATAGTATACTATAAATATCACAGAGATCATCATTGCAAGTTTTCAGATCCATCAAAGGTTTCTATCTATCAAATGATCATGCAGTCATTCATGACCATTGAAGTCAAATTTTATCGATCTACATAGCTAAAGCTACTAGATTGAGGTGATCTTTTGTGATGATACTCACACGATAATTACCTAAATAATGAACGGTGAAGATAGACTTTAAATTTTAAAATTATGTAATTTTAGAGAAAAATAATTTTTTTTAAAAGAATACTAACTTTTAAAAAATTAGAAAAAAATATTAATTTGCTTGTGGGCTAGTTAACAGTGGATACACTCGCACCTCTCAACCCAATCGCATTGGCCATGCATGCGCATCTATATCTTTTTTTAATTTTTAAAATAGTCTACATTTTCTAATTTAAAATTTGGGTCAGCTTATTTATGATAAAATTTTTTCATCATAAATAATTAATTATTTATGATAAAAATAAAATTTTTATCATAAATAATCTATCATAAATAAATAATTTAAAAAATTAAAAATGCAAGATTATTAGTGATGAAAATTTTTTATTGCAAATAATCCATTATTTATAGTGAAAATCATATTTTTGTCATAAATAATGATTTAATCATGATAGATTAGCGATGAAAATTTTTTTATCATAAATAATAAATTATTTAGAATAAAATTTTAATTTTTATCATAAATAATAGATTATTTATGATAAAAAATTTTCATCGTAAATAATCTGACTTTTAATTTTTTTAAATAATTTATACATGGCAGGTTATTAATGAAAAATTTTCATCATAAATAATCTATTATTTATATTGGAGATAAATTTTTCATCATAAATAATAAATTATTTATGATAAAAATTTTCTATCACTAATAATCTTATATTTTTAATTTTTTAAATTATTTATTCATGATAGATTATTGATGATAAAAATTTTTCATCATAAATAATTAATTATTTATGATAAAAAATATCTCCATCATAAATATTAATTATTTATGACAAAAAATGTCTGTCATAAATAATCAATCTTCTTTAATTTTTTAAATAATTTATTTATGGCTGATTATTTATGATGGAATGTTTCTATCCTAAATAATCTATTATTTATGATAAAAATTTTATTTCTATCATAAATAATCTATTATTTGCGATCAAAATTTTTTTTCGTCGCAAATAAATCCATCATAAAAGATCGATTTTCTTGTAGTAAGTTTGCTCTGAATCTGTAGGGGACACTTACCACCAACCGGATCCTGCTTTAGGGGTTGATCCCATAGACTCTCACCATCGATTTTGGAGTCGACGGTCGGCGATCCATTCCTCACTCCATCGATGAGTAAGGCGACCATCTGTGACATGCTTCAGTGCTGACTTCCTATACTCGATATGATCCCCTGCTCTATTCCTTTCCTCTTTTCGTGGGTTCGAGCACCTCCCCACATGCAGCCCCCTCTTTTTTTTCCTTCCATCCTTAACCATCTGTTCACTTTCTCCCAGCCACCATCATGGATCGAACCATCCAAAAACCATAGGTGCTTTTCTATTTTTCTTGATCTGACCCTCGTTGGACCTGCTCTTCACTGACGGCCAGACCTTTCTTCCCTTCAAACCCTAGCTACCGGTTAGCCCCCCACCCCCCCTAAAAAAAAAAAAAACCTAGCTAACATGTTCCAAATAGTTGGTCCAACCCAAGCCCACCATTCTAGGCCCGATCATGAGCCTTAGCTCAAATTTGGCCCAATGCACGATTCAGTCCATTTCTGACTTAGCTCAGATTATTGGGCCCTAGCCCATCCTTGGGCCTCAGCCCATATATCCCAACCTTAGATCAATTCAATAGGGCCATCCCACTCTCGAGCCCTAATCCAGGCCTAGCCCAGAATCTAGCCCAAACACTGGACTAGATAATGGCCCATGAACAAATCGTTCACTATACCTGATAACCGGCCCTTTTAGATTCGGATATGCTCCTTTCCTTGATCCGTTGAACCATTAACGATTTTTTTTTTTCGTTCACCCTGCTTCCACTCTGCAGCAATCATTTTTTTTCTCTTAGCCGAATAGTGAGGAAGGCTACCACGGTATGGTAGCAACCCTTTGTCCATACCTTTCTCTATTCATGGGAAGGCTATGGATCCCCAGCAGCAATCGTGATATGTTTTTTTTATCTTTCCTTTTCATCCGAACATTGAGTAGAGCTACTACAATATGGCAGCAAGCCTCTGTCTCTTTTATCTCTCATATGATATTTTAGATGGAGTAGAAGGCTGTCAAAATGCAGATAGCAATCCTCCTGCATCCTTCATAAGAAACATAATTTTGTTTCTAAGGAACACAAAGCTAATGCTACAATGCAAAAGCTTTCAAGTAAACTGATGAGGGAACAAAAAAAATTCACCTTCTGTAGCTTGCTTTCCTCGATTCAGTCTCTTTGATCCATTTGATCCTCAGCAAGTTGGACCAAAAATAGAAGAAAAATCAATTAAAACCCTTCTAAAAAAAAAAGAACAAATAAATCCCCACCTTCTCTATTTAGCCATCCTTGATATTTGAATTGACCTCCAAACCTTTCCACATATATATAGTCTTCAGCAGGAAAATGGGCGATATGACAATCTATGCTTGCCATCGATGTCTTCTGATTTGTTTGCCCAAAAAACTTCTCTCTCTAATTAAAGCTTCTGTGATTTCTTTTCTTAACCCTCTATATTTTAATCAAAAGCTAAGGCTTGCCGATGCTACGTCTCTTCCAAATCCATATACCCTTCCTTTTTTTTCTCTATGATAGGTCGGTTATGAATCTAGCTTGGGTATACGTTCGAAGAAAAAGATGCAAAAACCTGCTTCCTTTCTTAGCGATATTGGATCGTACGTTCTTCTCTCACGCAAGACTTCTATTTGACCTCGCCACCTCCTTTCTTCCCTCCCTTCTTTACGGAATTTTCTATCAAGATCAACACACACAACACACTATAAAAAGGGCTCAGAAGCTAGGGCATTGACGTGTGTGCCCTCTAGAAGGCAACACATGGCATGCTGGACGAGCTCTGAACTCTCATATTACATGTATTTAATTTAATTTAATTTTTATTTTTTTAAAGAAATAAAAAATAATATCAAACCATTCATAATATAGTCATTTGAATATGAGTGCACCACATGTGGTGTAGTAAAATTTACGTGGAACATATTATCTAACCACCTTGGATCATGTAGTAGAAGCAATAATAGAAGAGCATTTAATGCCGCTTAGCTTTTCTTTTCCATTAGATTTTTTGTGATAAAAATATCCTTTCCCTTTATGATATCTTATATAACTTTCTGTAAGTATATATGACATTTTGAACTCTATTTATGACTTTCTATGACATCTTGAACAATATTTATGACTTTCTATTTTTTTATATGATATCTTATAGTTATGATAACTTCCTATAAGTATATTATGACTTTTTGAACCTTATATAATTTTTTGTGAATATATATGACATTCTTAATAATATATATGACTTTCTGTGAATATATATATGACATCTTAAACAATATATGTGATATTTTGAATGATATATATGACTTTTTGATATCTTATATAATTTTTTATAAATATATATAATATTTTAGATAATATATATGATTTTTTCTAAATATATATAATATTTTGAACCTTATATATGACTTTCCGTGAATATATATGATATCCTAAATATTATATATGGCTTCTTGATACTTTAAATGATTTTTTGTTAGTATATATGACATCCTAAATATTATATATTCCTATGTGAATGTATATGACATTTTAAACATTATATATGACTTTCTGATGCTTTATATAACTTTAGATAAATATAGATGACGTCTTGAAGAATATATATAACTTCTTGTGAATATATATGATATCATAAATATTATTTATGGCTTCTTCTTGATATCTTATATAACTTTCTATTAATATATATGCATCTTAACGACTTTTTGTTATTTTATTATAATTTTATATTACATTTTATGATATATAAAAATTATAATATTTTTTTATTATTTTATAAAAAATAATATTTTTATTATTTAAAATAAAAAATAAAAAATATTAAATATTATGTAAATTGATTGAATGATATGCTCGACTTCAATTTTGCTGCACCGCACGCACGCGGTGCGCAAAACTCCCTTAAAATGCCCTTTGGCAGCACCAAGCGCTCGGGGCATTGAAAAAGACAAATGCTCGCCGTTCTTGTCCCCAACTTTCTCCTATCTTACACGTCGTAGCCGGTAAGCGGCCCAGTCGTCACGTGACGCTACTTATTTTACCTGTCTCTACCAATGTCATGCTGCCACGTTCGAGTAAACTCTCTGGTGAATCAACTTTTCGATGTTAAACCAGTGGCACAATTGGTGCCACGTCATCATTCTTGGTAAAAATTGTCCGCATAAAGAAACGGGTGGAAGTTCCTTCGGTCCTGCTGCCCGTACGCCCTGCAGTTCTCCTCACCGACACCGAGATCTGCCCTCTTGGACCAAATCCTAACCCTAGATCTCTCTCCATCCAAGCCCCTTCTTCTCGGTCGAGATTGAAGCATTCCGATCCACAGGTCAGGTCATATCTGCTGTCGTGATAGATGGTAGATCAAAGGGTTTTCGCTTTGGTATCGCGGAATTTGGTTTTTATTTCGCCAGTGATGTTTCCATTCAAAGAGATACAACGTCGTTGTTTGGATGTCTTTTTTGATTGGTATTTGGCTCTTTTCTTTTATTTCTTTCCCATCTTTGGTTTCGAACAGATTGATTATTGCCTTTCAATCGCGGAATAGGTTTTGCTCGGATTTCTTGATGATAAATGAATCATTCTGCATAAACCGACGAATTGATTTCGATTTCCCGAGGAAAGTTTCATAAAACTTAGCGATGAATTAGGAAGTCTTTTGAGTGCTTTTTCATTGAATTACAGCGAAGATGTAAAGTTTCTGAAATTTGGTGTGCTTTTGCTTGATTTCTGTTGTGTTGTGATCCGATATTTCTTCTTGAATATAACTCCGAGCGATGTTGTATGTTTTTTTTCCGTTCAAAGATAAGTTTTGTTTTTTCTTTTTTGTTTGTTGTTTTTTTTTTTAAACTTGAAATTCTATAGCAATTGAGGCTTTCTGGGGACTTTGGTTTCTCTGGATGTGTTATAATATAAAAGACTGGATTTTACAAAACTTATATTCGTTTTTTTCTTTTTATTTGGAGATTGTTGTTTTATGTTGTGGAAGAACGAGAGAAGGCTTGAGGAAAACAGCGTTTTCTTAAATCATTTTGGATTACACAATATTAAATGAATAATTGTTAGCTAGTGTTACATCCTTAACATGCAGTTTTACGCATGTGAGCATTTAATAAATAATAATGCGTATCCTTCCAGCTTTTGAACTGGCCAAAGGAGGAACGAGGCATCTGTGCTTTTCTGCAGGGATGACAAAAATGTAAGGAAATTTTAAAGTAGAGAAGGAGAGAAAAGTGGACAAAATTTTGGTGCTTTGAATCCAGTGGACTCATGAATTCAAGAAGGTTCATCTCCAATCTCTGATTGTTTGTCTGTCTATCTGCCTGTCTGTCTGTCTTATAGCGGAATTGCTTTTATTGTCATTTGCTGTTGATTGACTTTGTTGATATTTCTGATTCACATATCAAGAATTCTATGTCTTTTCTAGTTGTTAATATTTACAACATGATTTGATTTACGGCTTGGAATATTTTAAATATCTCATCTGAAATTCTTTTCTAGTAGTGCTAAATTCCTATGTTCTTGATGCAGCCTGTAGCACGGCATTTTATTAGGAAGAGAGAAGAAGATGCGTGAAACTAGGATTGCATGGCAAAGAAGAAGAAGAGAATTCTCTTCTGAGAAAATTAATTTAATAATTCAAAAAATCTGATTATAATGTTGGCCTAAAGGGCTTTATTTATAGAAAAAACACTAACAGTCTTAAACAAGGACTCAATATTAATTCTAATCAAAATAGGAAAAAGATAAAAGTCACAACTCGATCAAGATCTTACGTGTGCCCGTTGACCTGTCAAATGATTGAATAAGGCTCTGAAATAAGTCATGGCGGCAAAGTGCTAAGCTTGTAGGGATCGAAAAGTGCTTTCCAAAATTGAGATCATAATAAGGATTCTAATAATATTGTCAGAACCCTGCAGGATTTGATGCAGTCAATCCGATTTCTTGACCTTTCGGATCCGATTCTTTAAATCAAGACATCTTCGTGCTAGGATGCCTACATCAGTTCTCAGCTTAGCAAAATTCTTTTAAACATTTCTTCTTTTTTTTTTCCCTCTTATTAACCTATTAAAATAAATTTTGTTGTCGAAATACAAATGGTTTCTTAAAGTCTTTGAGAACGAACTCGATTAACCTGATGTTGGCAGCAAAGCTGGATGTTGCATGGCGAATTAGAAAAAAGAAAAAAAAATAATGCTGGAAATTTAGTTTTGGTATGGTATAATGTTGCTGTTTTTATATCGGAGCAAGAATATTTTACGCACTTCTGTCAAGTTATGAAGTTTTGCTTGGACCTCCTCAATGAAATCTAAATGTTTTGGTTTTGTCCTGATTCCTAAATAAATCCATATAATGGCTGCTTTGGGAGTTTTGAACCAAACTAACTTAAGGGGAGACATTCATTAAATATATGACTTATCCATGCCAATTTTCTGTCATTTCTTCATTTTTTTTAAATTTCAGAAGCATTTCCTTTGTGAAGTAAACTGAGATGTTTTGGGATTTGGGAAAATATGGATTTTAGCATGATTAGAAGGGATTTTTTTTTTTTTTTTTTGGGGGGGGGGGGAGTGGGTTTTTGATGCATTTAGATTTGGGATACATTATGAGATAAACATACGTTTTTAAAACATTTTTTATTGGATAATATTTTTCACTCTCTCGCTGCAAAAACACCAAAAGGAGACGTCCAAAAGTCTGAAACAAGTCTTGACGATGAGCTCTTTTTATTTTTTAAAACCTTTTTAGTTTTTTCCTGATTTTATTGATATTTAAATAAGTTTTGAGCAAAATTACTAAACATAGAGCCAAAACTACAAATTCTCAACCTACAAAAACCATAACCCTTTTTTTTTTTGGAACCTTGAGATGGGAACCTTGAGATGCCTGTTGTTTTTCCCAATATAAATTCAATACCATTTCAGTGGTCATTTGTGTATTATTGTGGCAGTAGGAAATGAGAGGAAAAGGGAGGTCACAAAGCATCTGCATCTGAGCAAGTATATGTGTGTCTATATACATGTGTGTGTGTCTATATATATATATATATATGTATGTATATATATATATATAGATATATATGTATATATGTATATGTATGTATGTATGTATATATATGTATGTATGTATGTACATAGATATACATACATGCACATACATACATACGCATACATAGGTACATACATACATACATACATACATACATACATAGCATGCATGCAATATGTATGTATGTATATATAGATATATCTATGTATGTACATATATATATATATATATATATATATATATATATATGTACATATACATGTATGTACATATGTATACACACACACACATATATACATATACATATATATATATGGATATACGTATCCGCGTATATACGTATACGCGTATCCGCATACAGATATACGCATATCCGCATACGCGTACGGATATACATATACATATACGTATATGTACGTATATGTATATACATATATGTATATGTGTGTGTGTATATATATATATATTGGTATATGTATGTATGTATGTATGTATCTAGATCTACATACATAATGTAATCAATATATATGTATGTATATATGTATGTAGATAGATGGATAGATATTAATTAAACACAAGGTCAATTAAGTTCTTGGATTTTTTATTATTATTTGTTTTGCATATAGAGGTTATAAAATTGATTCAATTTCTTTAAATTTGCTTTCTACCAACTAAAACATATGGGCAAATTAACATACATAATCATTAAGGTTCAGATAGACTATATGTAATCAATATGGTTCATCTGAATTCCTTAAAAATCAGAAATGCATTTTTATCTGTATTTAGGTGAACTTGAATTTTTGATCCAACTATTGATCCTATATGTTTCCAAACTCTCTCTAGACATGATCTGCACTGTCTCAGCCAAAATATCTTATTTCCTGAGTTCATCTCTACTTTAGCATAAATAACATCTTGTTCTTATTGATGATTTCATTGTTTGCAGAGATTATCGAAGCAATAGAACTGCTCTTTTTGATGGCATTGAGGAAGGTGGCATCCGGGCCTATTCCTCTCATGAGATTGATGAGCTTGACAATGAAAGAGCTATTGATGGACTGCAAGATAGAGTTAACATTCTTAAGAGAGTAAGTTAAATCAGGAATAATACTACAATTGGTATGATATGATTGCAACAACCATTCTTCCATATGAACAATTTTCTAATACATTTAACTAGGAGATAATTTCCACTTATTTAGTATAAATTATTTCCTACAATAGCTTTTTAGAGTATTAGTTACAATGGTGGCCTTAAAAATCTTGGGTTTTCCTGGTGTTTCAGACACTTGGGACACTACATGTAACCCTTTGATGCGTCATATAATTTATTATGATAGGAATATTGTTATATGTCTACTTTTGGCATTGACATTACATTTATCAGATTTAGCATAATAATGAGCAAAAATTTTATCATTTTAATGTTATGAACTAATTTGTGTAGCTGATTATTTATTATATGTACTCATGCATGATTATACATGTATCTATAAGGTATATATGTATCCTATGCTGCATTTCTTATAGGTTCCTTGAATTTTTTCTTTTTTTGGACATGTAGGTACTTGACTCTTGTTCCATGCATTTGAGTAACATCGGTTAGTTAGCTTTGGCTTAAATGTTAATACCATGGTTCTTAAATAGGATATGCCTATATTTTAGATTTATGAACATATCTTTGGTGCTTTTATATTATTGATATATTCTGCATAATGTTTTGTCAAGATTTCTGTATTTTTATGCTACAATTTTTTGCTATTTCTTATTTGATGGGCAGATCAAATCCTAGCCATTGGTTAGTGGGGGGCATTAGGGGGAACTAATCAGCAATCAGTTTCATTTTTTATTATTTTTTCTCTCCATTGCATAGTTTCGCGCTCCAAGTTACTGACACTGATATCTCTCCATTGCCGCCCTCTCTTTGTCCGCTATTTCATCACCCCCATGTTCCTCCCTCTTGATGGCACCTCCCCACTTTTTCTTATAGCCTTCACCTGTGCTACCTTCCCTGCCTCCACTAAATTATGCATGATGCAATGAGGAACTGTTGATAACCTTAAGTAAGAGGCAGAAGAGGGAGACTATGGGATCATCATGATGGCCACCAGTGTTTGCGTTATGGGTTTAGAGTGTGGTGAGATCTTAAGTGAGCAAGAGATAGATAGATAGATAGATAGAGGTAATGTTGACCAGTAAGAGGCAGAAGAGCGAGACTGTGGGATCATCATGATGGCTACTAATGTTTGCGTTATGGTGATGGATAGACAGACAGACACACACACAGGGGGGGAGGGAGGAGAGAGGAATTGGCTTGTTGGTGTCTAGGTGAAGAGAGAGTAACACAGCAACTGTTGTGAATTTTGGGGCACAAAGGGTTGATTACAGGGTAAAGAAGGAGAGTGAATGGGCATAGAATACACTTCAACTTTAGTTTAATTATAGTACTCATCATATGTACTGTTGGAGATAAACCCCGCTCCTGCCGAAGTCCAGTCTGATGATCAGTCTAATGAACCAGCAGTTACGAAAGAGTCCCAGCGGTCGAGCCCAATCGAACTCTTTCAATCGATCGAACTTCTCAGCGGCCGAGTCTAGCCGAACTCCTTCAACCGACCGAACTTTCCAACGGCCGAGTCTTAGTCGAATCCCTTCAACCGGCCGAACTTCTCAACGGTCGAGCTTCAGTCGGACTCTCGCGAGAGCCGAACTTCCTCCGCATTCCTTCAGTCGGACGTCTACAAAAACCGAACTCTTTCCGGACTTTTCCTTTGGTCGGACTTCTCCAGAAGCCGAACTCTTTCCGGACTTCCCCTTCGGTCGGACTTTTTCAGGAGTCGGACTCTTGGATCCCTCCTTCAATCGGACGCTTACGGGAGCCGAACTCCTTCCGGGCTCCTTTAGCTAGTGTTCCTCCCAGGCGATCCTCTCTAGCCGTATTTTCTTTGGGAGTTCGAACTCCTCCGAAATGGGTATATGTCAAAGCTCTTCAACCCTCCATGTGGTCCTGAGTAGCTTAGTATCGGATGGCTGCGATCGTCACCATCAGTCCGCTACAGGTGATAGCGATCCGCTACCGGGCGGCGATAGCTGTCACCATCAATCTGTTGCAGGTGGCGCTGCAGGCGGCGCCTCCCTCCGTGATTGACTCTGCCAGACCTCGAGCGGCCTGCTATCAGGCAGTTGCAGCTGTCACCATCAATCCATTACAAGCTCTGTCTATAAAAAGGAATCCTCCATATACGCTTTCTTTAAGCTCTAAGCTCTCCCCTCTAAAACTCTGCCGAACTCATTCCTGAGCACTCCATTTCTGTTGGCCAAAAGAGTTGACTTGATCGTCGGAGGATCCTGTCGGAGCCACCACCACCGACTTCGGATAGGATTTTGTTTTGCAGGTCACCGACGACGACCTCGTTCTCCTTCACTCCAGCTCGTTCCGGCGTCAACCAGATTCTGCGACAACAGAATTGGCGCTAGAGGAAGGGTCCTTTGCCTCTGAGGTTTTCTTGTTCTTAAAGGAGTGATCAGCGACGACCTCTCTCTCCCCTCTCTAGAGATCTTCCTTCTTCCTCTCTAGAGTTCTTTCCCGAAAGAAAATGCCTCCCAAGAGAGCTTCGATTCGGCGATTGACGGTCTTCGCAGCTTGATCCCGTCTAGATCCATCCGCTCCTGCTCCAGCCCCGGTAACTCAGGTTCCGTCTGTAGCCGCGGTAGATACGGAGCAGTTCAACCTGCTTGTCCAGCAGGTTCGTGGCCTCGCAGAGGCGATGTAGGCCATCCATCGGCAGGCCCCGACACTGGCTCGGTCGGCGCAGGATTCTTCAGAGCCCTGTGGTCCGATCCAGGAACGGCCGACTTGGGCTACCCGACCTCCGATCCCCGAAAGGGAAAAGCAGAGGATGGAGGGCCTCTGCTCGGACCACGACTCGACCCAGGGGAAGCTTCGCACCTATTCCACCAGAAAATTCTGGAGATCAAAGACCGTGAAGATTTCTTGGATCAAAGGTTCTTAGAAATGAGCCGACGAATCGAAGAACTCCATCACACTCTCTCCTCACATGGTAATGATATTTGTACTAACCCTCCTTTTTTGCAGAAAATTATGCAAGAACCGGTTCCGTCGAACTTCAATCTTCCGCAGTTTGAGAGTTACGACGGGACCACCGATTCGATCGACCACTTGTAAGTCTTTCGGACAATGATGTTGCTTCACGGCGCGTCAGACGCTATTTTGTGCTAGGCTTTCCCCTCTACCCTCAAGGAAGCTGTCAGGAATTGGTACTCGGCGCTTAAGCCGAGTTAAGCGCCGAGTACCATCTTATCGTTTGATTAGATGAGCCATCAGTTCGCAGCTCACTTTGTCAGCAGTCGACGTCCGCACCGAGGTTTGGATTCTCTGATGACCATTAGGCAAGAGGGGGAATCCATCCGGGCTTATGTCATTCGGTTTAATGCTGCCGCATTGGAGGTCCGGAACCTGGACCAATCAGTCGCCATGACCGCTCTCAAGGGCGGCCTCTAGAAGAATGATTTGCTGTTCTCTCTGGAAAAGAAGTATCCTAGGGACTTTGCTGACATGCTAGCTCGGGCTGAAGGTTATGCCCAAGCTGAAGAGGCCTTCAAGATCAAGGACGATGAAGCTGGTGGTGAGTGACGAATCGGCTGGCCGGGCAGGCTCGCCGAAGAAGGGAAGTCGAATGAAGCTCGGTCGCATTTTTGGACTCCTTCTGGGCGCAGGCGAGCCCGAACTCTCCCTCGAGCTTGGGGGCGGGGAAGCTCCGATGGAAGGGCGCGCCGAGGTTCTCCCCAACGAAGATTTCACAACTACGCTCCTCTTAACGCTCCGAAAGCTCAAGTGCTGATGGAAATCAGGGAACAACTTTCGAGATCGGAGAGGATGCGTTCCCGCCCCAGTAAGTGCAATCCCAACAAGTTCTGTCTTTATCATTGTGACCACGGTCACGACATTGAGGAGTGCATCCAACTTCAGGACGAGATCGAAGAGCTCGTCAGGCGAGGTAGACTTGGCCGATTCCTGCGGAGACGGCCTGAAGGGCGGGAAGATCGGCCGAGGGCGTTACCACCAAGGGGAGAGGACCAACAAGAAGATCGGCCGTCTCTCGGCGTCATCAATACTATCTCGGGGGACTTCAGCAAGGGGAGGCCAGCGGACCTGGAGGATCGACGAAAAAATGGAGGACTGAGGAACCCGTGATCTTTACCGAGGTAGATGCCCAGGGAGTTCAGTTCCCGCACAATGACGCGGTTGTAATCTCTTTGAACATTGTCGACTATGATGTACGCCGCGTTTTAGTGGATAATGAAAGCTCGGCTGACGTATTATTTTTCGATGCTTTTTCGAAAATGTCCTTACCCAATGACCACTTGGGGTCTATGAATTTTTCGCTGATAGGATTCACTGGCAATGCCGTATCAGTTGAGGGTATAATAACTTTGGCTGTGACTGCAGAGCAACGTTCGAAATTGGCTAAGGCGCAGGTCGATTTTCTAATCGTGAGGACTCCGTCCGCCTATAATGCTATTCTCGGCCGACTTGGTCTAAATGCACTTCGGACGGTGGTGTCAACCTACTATTTGAAGATGAAGTTTTCGATAAGTCACGGGATCGGAGAGGTCAGGGGAGATCAGGCTCTGGCAAGGCACTGCTACTCAATCGTCCTACATAAGGAAGGGCGGCCCGATCTTTATCCTGTTGACGGGCTGGATGTCCGCGACGATCTCACTGAGGAGCGGGACGAGCCTATGGAGGACCTCGTCTCTATATCCTTAAACGACGGGAACGTGGAGCACGCGGTGCAGATTGGCTCTAACTTGGGAGACGAGGTTTGGGAGCAACTCGTTGCCTTCCTCAGACGGAACGCGGATGTCTTTGCCTGGACCACAGCGGATATGCTGGGAATCGACGCCGAGGTCATGGAACATCGGCTGGCCGTTGATCCTAAGCATCGACTGATAAAAGAAAGGATGCACCACCATGTCCCGGAGAGGCAGAAAGCAATCGCCGAAGAAGTAGACAAGCTCCTCAAAGCCGAATTCATCCGGAAGATTAATTATCCGACTTGGGTCTCAAACGTGGTTCTCGTCAAAAAGACGAACAACAAGTGGAGGATGTGCATCGATTTCAAAAAGCTGAACAAGGCCTGTTCGAAGGACAGCTATCCTCTACCCAGGATTGATCAACTGGTGGACGCGACCTCGGGCCACGAGCTCCTCACCTTCATGGACGCCTTCTCCGGTTATAACCAGATACGGATGGCGCCTGAGGACGAGGAAAAAACCACTTTTGTTACTGTCGGTGGTTTTTATTGTTACAGGGTTATGCCCTTTGGACTCAAAAATGCAGAGGCAACATACCAGCGTTTGGTTAATAAGATCTTCAAGAAGCAGATCGGCTGCAATATAGAGATGTACGTGGATGACATGCTCATCAAAAGCCGAGCTTCTACAGACTACCTCGCTGACCTTGAAGAGACCTTCGGCGCACTCAGGAAGCACAAGATGAAACTGAACCTGACCAAGTGCGTCTTTGGTGTGACCTTTGGAAAGTTTTTAGGGTTCATGGTGTCGAGGTGCAGGCTTGAAGCAAACCCTAAGAAAGTCCGGGCCATTCAGGAGATGATCGCTCCGAAAACGATCAAGGAGGTCCAGCGCCTGACTGGGAAAGTGGTGTCCCTAAATCGCTTCATTTCAACGTCGGTCGAATGATGTATGCCCTTCTTCCGAGTTCTCAGACAACCAAAGAACTTCTGCTGGACGGCGGAGTGCCAACGGGCATTCGAGGAGCTTAAAAACTATCTCGGCTTACCCCCACTGCTGGCAAAGTCCGAGTCTGAAGAGGAATTGTTCTTGTACATAGCAGTCTCTCCGGTGGCCCTGGCGGCAGTCCTGGTCAAGGAAGAAGCGAAGATGCAGCGACTGGTCTACTACGTAAGCTGGGTCCCGAGGGATGCGGAGATCAGATACTCTAGGCTAGAAAAACTGACTTACTCTCTTCTAAGTGCTGCCAGGAGACTCCGACCTTACTTTCAGTGGCACACCATAATAGTCCTCACGGACTAACCAATAAAAGCAGTCCTTCATCGAATGGATGCTTCCGAGAGAATCGCAAAATGGACGATCGAGCTCATAGAGTTTGACATCAACTATCGACCCCAGCCGTCGATCAAGACTCGGATATTGGCAGATTTTGTGTTAGAATGCACCATTCCAGTTGAAGTCGAGCTTGAACAGAATGAGACCGGCACCCTGCTGTCGCGGCCGAATCTCCTCGAGGAAAGTGTCGACCTTTCCGAAGGCTTTTGGGCTCTGCACGTGGATGGTTCGTCCAACTCCGTTGGAGCTGGTGCGGGACTGGTCTTGGTCAGTCCCGAGGGAGTCGTCGTCGAGTACGCTCTACGCTTCGAATTTCCTGCGACCAACAATGGGGCCGAATATGAAGCGCTAATCGTCGGATTAAAAATAGCAAGGGAATTAAAAGTAGATCGGCTTCAAGTTTACAGCGATTTTCAGTTGGTGGTTGGTCAAGTTAATGGCAACTACGAAGTGTGGGAGGAAAGCATGATGAGATACCTTGGGAAAGTGAAGGATTTGACTCCGGCCTTAAATAGTTTTAGCATTCGACAGGTTTCGAGGGCGGAAAATGCAAGAGCCGATCTTCTCTCCAAGTTGGCCACTTCAGCCCTAACCGAACTGCCCAAAGAAGTATTTTTGGAGACTCTAAAGTGCCCAAGCCTAGGGGAATCCCAGGTCGTTCTGCAGACGGAATTTGAGCCGAGTTGGATTGATCCGTTGGTCGCCTATCTTAAGGAGGAAGTCCTTCCTCATGATTCGAAAGAAGTTTGGAAACTCAGAAATCAAGCCTTTCGGTACGTTTTGTTCGAGGGCAGGTTGTATAAGAGGTCGTACTCTCTCCCGCTGCTAAGATGTCTCCGACCTTCAGAGGCCGACCTTGCGTTGTGGGAGGTGCACGAGGGACTCTGTGGAGTCACGTAGGAGCCAGGTCTCTGTCGCAAAAACCATTTCGACAAGGATACTATTGGCGGACCTTGTTTCATAACTTAGTAGAGTATGTTAAGAAATACGATCGCTGTTAGAAGAACGCAAACGTACAAAGACAGCCGGCCTCCGAGCTTACTCCGCTAAGTGCATTTTGGCCGTTTGTGCAATAGGGAATGGACATACTTGGCCCTTTCCCGACGGCGTCCGGGTAGCGAAAGTTTCTCCTGGTCGCGATCGACTATTTCACCAAGTGGGTCGAAGCCGAATCACTAGCGAAGATTACCGAGGCCAAGGTACAGGATTTCGTCTGGAAATTGATAGTCTGCCGGTTTGATTTGCTCCAAATCTTCATAACCGATAATGGGCGGCAGTTCACTGGGACGAGGTTCGTCGAGTTCTGTGAAACCTAAACGTCTTCCACCATTTTACATCGGTGGCTCACCCACAGGCTAATAGGAAAGTTGAAGTGACCAATCGGATTCTGCTACAAGGCATCAAGACGAGGCTCGACAGAGCAAAGGGGGCTTGGGTAAACGAACTCTACCACGTCCTCTGAACATACCGAATTACCCAAAGGTTGCCGACCGGGAAAACACCATTCGTCTTGGCCTTTGGCACGGAGGCAGTCATTCCGATTGAACTTAAGCTCCCGTCAGCACGAGTCGTGGCCTTCAACGAGCAGCACAATCCCCAGGATCTCAGAGTTAACCTCGACTTGCTGGAAGAAAAAAGGAAGCCCACATCCGGATGGCAGCCTACAGACGGAAGATGGCCCGGTACTACAACTCCAGAGTCAGAAGTAAGACATTCAGGATGGGGGACTTAGTGCTCCGGCGAGTCGTCGTCTCTCAACCTTAGAGCTAGGGGAAGCTCGCCCCAAACTGGAAAGGCCCGTATGAAGTGGTGGAGGTCATCCGGCTCGGAACTTATCATCTGAAGGAGCTCGGAGGGATAATGCTTCTACGATCTTGGAACTCAGAAAATCTGAGGATGTATTACCAGTAATCTACCTTCAATAAAACTCCTTCATTTCAGCATTATTGTTTCCTGGTGCAAGAACTACGTGATGACAGGAAAGAAACGATCGAAAGTGGCCGTGTTGGGAACGGGAGGAGAACCTCGTCCTAATATGAGCAAAGTCGAAGATCGAGCTTTGAGATCTTCGCCTGCAAGAGATAAGATCTTCCTCGAGCTTCAACCTCGGCTGCAGGAGATAAGATCTCCCCCGAGCTTCAACCTCGACTGCAGGAGATAAGATCTCCCCCGAGCCAACGTCGGCTGCGGAAGATAAGATCTTCCCCGAGCCAGTCTCGGCTGTAGGAGATAAGATATCCCTCGAGCTTTAACCTCGGCTGTAGGAGATAAGATCTCACCCGAGCCAACGTCGACTGTAGGAGATAAGATCTCCTCTGAGCGCCCGAGTCAACCTCGGCTAGAGATAAGATCTCTTTCGAGCGACTGGACCAATCTCGACTGCGGGAGATAAGGTCTCCTTCGAGCCAACCTCGGCTGTAGGAGATAAGATCTCCCCTGAGCCAACTCCGACTGCAGGAGATAAGATCTCCTCCGAGCCTCGACCCTGGCTGCAGGAGATAAGATCTCCCTCGAGCTTCAACCTCGGCTGCAGGAGATAAGATCCCTCTGAGGAGCTCAACCTTCAACCTCGACTGCAGGAGATAAGATCCCCCGAGGAGCTCAACCTTCAACTTTGGCTGGAGATGAGATCTCCCCTGAGCTTCAACCTGAACTGGTGTAAAGCCCTGAAGAGGACTTTGGCAGTCGTCTTTTCTGCACTCCCTTCCTTCGAGTTTCGAACTCGAGAGTGGGGGGGGACTATTGTTGGGGATAAATCTCGCTCATGCCGAAGTCCAGTTTGATGATCAGCCTAATGTAACCGACGGTCATGGAAGAGCCCCAGCGGCCGAGCCTTAGTCGAACTCCTTCAACCGGCCGAACTTCTCAGCGGCCAAGCCCAGCCGAACTCCTTCAACCGACTGAACTCCCCGACGGTCGAGTCTTAGCCGAATCCCTTCAATCGGCCGAACTTCTCAGCGGCTGAGCTTCAATCGGACTCCTGCGAGAGCCGAACTTCCTCCGCACTCCTTCAGTCGGACGTCTATAGAAGCCGAATTCTTTTCAGACTTTCTCTTCGGTCGGACTTCTCCAGAAGCCGAACTCTTTCCTAACTTCCCCTTCGGCTGAACTTCTCCGAGAGTCGGACTCTTGGATCCCTCCTTCAGTCGGACACCTACGGGAGCCGAACTCCTTCCGGGCTCCTTCAGCTAGCGTTCCTTTTGGGCGATGCTCTCTAGCCGTATTCTCTTTGGGAGTCCGAACTCCTCCGAAATGGGTATACGTCAAAGCTCTTCAACCATCCATGCGGCCCCGAGTAGCTCAGTATCGGACGGCTACAGCCGTCACCATCAGTCCGCTGCAGGTGACAGCGATCCGCTACCGGGCGGTGATGGCTGTCACCATCAATCTATTGCAGGCGGCACCTTCCGCCGTGACCGACTCTGCCAGACCTCGAGCGGCCCGCTACCAGGCAGCTGTAGTTGTTACCATCAACCCGCTACAAGCTCCGCCTATAAAAAGGGATCCTTCAGATACACTTTTTCTAAGCTCTAAGCTCTCCCCTCTAAAACTCTACTGAACTCATTCCTGAGCAGTCCATTTCTGTTGTCCAGAAGAGCTAACTTGATCGTCGGAGGGTCTTGCCAGAGCCACCACCACCGACTCCAGACGAGACTTTGTTTTGCAGGTCACCGGCGGTGACCTCGTCCTCCTCCACTCCAACTCGTCCCGACGTCAATCAGATTCTGCGATAACATGTACTTTGACTTAACTGGCCACATTTGGTTATCAATTGAGCAATCTTGACCATTGACTCCTTTAGAAATGGCTTGATTTTATAAAATGAAAGGGGCTATATAGACTTATGAAAGCATCATACTGAAGCTTTTAAAACAGGTGAGGCACTCCTTGTTTGGCCTAGTTTTTGACGAATGCTTTGTTTTATGCCATATCTATGTGACTGCCTTTTTCAGTGCTTTTTGGATTTTGCTAAGAAGTGGATGATTAATTTAACTTTATCAAGTTGAATTCTATAGATCATTATTGGATAGTATGCGATTGGTAGAGTTACCATGTATTTGTGTTTAGGCTTACTTTATATCATTGTCTTCTTGTTTCCTAAAAGATTTCCAAAATGATTAGAATAATCAATAATGTATGCTAAGTGAGTGGAAAAGGAAACTCATCCATATAATGCTACTGTACGAATGCATTACTAGGATGGAGCCACTGCAAATAGTACTTGTTGCAGCACAACACTCCTCTTACCATCATGAGGTGACATTTCAATTATTGGTGGAAGAAAGCAATGTTAAGAAATTAGTGAGCTGTGTATAGAACATCTTCTTAATGATACTTAACCAAATATTTTCTGTAGATAAATTTTACATATACTTGGTAATATTGGAGTGGATGAGGAGAGGAAGTTTCTTGAGGATTTCCTTTATATTGGTTATTTAACACATTCCAAAGTTGAAGCATTAATCATGTTGATAGAGAACTTCATGTCTAACATGAGAAATTAGGATGCCTGGACTGAAAAATCGAAATCTTCTAAAGATTTCTACTTGCTTTTTCATAAATCTGCAGCTTAAGAGATGAAAGATCTTCAGTTGATTTGAAAAAATGTGGATCAGGTCATTATCCATAAAATTGAATTCTTTGGTAAAGGATAGTGTTGAATATTTCAAAAATCATATCTTCAAATGATTAGGTCATCATTCAACTGTATCCATTTTCACATCTGGTTCGGATTGGATTCAAATTAGAATATTTGAATCCGTTGGATTTGGATTCAGATATGCATTCATGAATGTTGCTGGATTTGGTTTTGGATCTGAATTTTGAAGATTTTTTTTTTTTTTTTTTTTTTTTTGATTTGGATCTAGATACCTGGTAAAAAATTATCTAAAATAACACTCTATTAAGGATTAAACGGATGCCCTTGGAGTAAGTCACCCACTGCTCAGTCACTGAGACAACAATCATTCTTGTTCTATATCAATACTTCACATAACATTAAACAAAATAAGAGTTGAAGACATCGAACATAATAAACTAAATTTTCAACAATAATAGAAATATGATAGATAAAAATATTATTCTTTAAGAAGTTAAATGCCTCTTAAATTGAGAAAAGCAATCAACTAAAAAAAATGAGCAACCAAGCATCATAACATGCAACTTTTTACATGTTCGATCTCTCTCGAGTGGAGCAACTGGGACAAAGGTTGGCAAGGGGATTTAGGAAGAGATATTTATCTAGGTCGAATTTGAGATAGGTTTTACCATTACTTGTGCTTGCCCCGGATCTGCTATGGATAGGGGTGCAAATGGGTTGGGTAGGACTGGATCATGAGTGATCGTATTCCGATTTGGTTTCTTGATTGGGTCTGAATATTGATCCAAACCCAACCCAATAGAAGATCGGGTCGGGTCAGATCGGGGGCATGATCAAATTTCTTGACCCAACAGGTTATTCGGGTCGGGTCAGGTTCATGTATAACTCGGCCCCGATCCATAAAATTTAGGTTCGGATCGGTTCGGATCTAGATTATAAATAACAAAATCAATAAGTAGAACATCTATAAGCAACGTTGTTTGAACTGTTACCGAACTTAATCAACTTCTTTTGTTAATGAATCAATTCTTTCCTTCATTTATAGGAAACAAGTGGTCGAAAAGTTTACTATATTCAAATTAGTATGCTTCTATCACTTCTGTAATATTAGATGAATAAATATACTAATTCTACTTCCATCATACTCCTTTCCGATATATATTTAAAACCTTGAATGAGGTTGATGGAGCAGCAGAAATATGAGTTTAAAAGAACCATCTTCCAAAGAACTAAAGGATTGTAATCAAGAAAGTTCGAACCGTTCCGAACTGGACGGTTCGCTGTGTGCCGAACCGGACCGGCGGGGAACCGGGACAGTTCCGGCATGGAAAATGGCACACGCCAGTGCCGGGGAAGAAAAAGAGGGTAACAAAGGTAGAGAGAGAGGAGAGGGAGAGAGAGTGGAGGACGCCGGCGATGGCCCTCTACGGCCGCTGGATGGTGGCGAAAGCCATTGCTGTTCGGTTCGCCCGATAGGGCTGCCGCAACGAGCAAGAAAGAGAGAGAGGGGAGGAGACCACCGGAGATGGGACGGTGGAGAGGCCGTCGGAGGTCTCTGAGTGGCCGCTGTGGCCACCAGGTAGTGGAAGCGGCGCGGGCGACATCGCGGTCGTGGAACAGGGGCAACAGCTTCTGTTCACGCGTGCCCTTTTCTAAAAACGAAGATTAAAAGTGAAGCTGGCAAATGGTTTGCCGGCTTCACTGTTAAAATGGTTTTTTTTAAAAAAATTAAAATCAGTGAAGCCGGCAATTTGATTGTCGGCTTCATTTTTTTAATTTTTTTTAAAAAAATCTATTAAATAGTGAAGCTGGCAAACCATTTGTTGGCTTCACTTAAGTTTTCTTTTTTTAAAACAAAGATCGTGAAACAGGGGTGTCACCCCTGTTTCACGCCCGCGGCGTCGTGCGCATGGACTATGCTGTTTGGCGGCCACGGTGGCCAGTCGGAGTCCGTTCGACGGGCCCTCCGACTCCTTCCCCTCCCTCCTTTTCTTTCTTCCTCCCTCTCTCTCTATTTCTCTCTCTTTCTCTCTTTTCCTTCTCCCGGCTCAGGTCCTTTCCTTATTTCGGTTCATGTCGGTCCGATCCGGTACAGAACCGTACCGGACCATGCCGCCGGCCGGCTGAAACAACCGACGGTACCAGAACTGAAAACCTTGATTGTAATTATGAAAACAAATGAAGAAATAAAAGACACAAAGGTGTAGAGCTTTGAAAACTTCAATAAATAGAGGAGAACGAAACCAAAGTTGACACCATTTCGCTTGGGAGAAGGGAGATTGATCAGAAATGGGAAAAAAGAAGCCTGGGAGAGGGAGGGAAGAGCGATTAGGGATGGAGAGAGAGAGCGTTATTTTATTTTAAGAGAGTGTCTAAGAGGTCGAGAGAGCGACTTGGATGGATTCGGGTTCAGCCATTCACATGAGTATTTGGGTCTCATGTTGGGTTCAGGTTGGGTTGGGTTATTTATATCAAGGCCCAAATTAATCCAAAAGTCTCCATGGGTCGGATGGGATCAAAATTCAGTAAATCCAAACCCGACCCAAAAAATGAAATGGGTCAAATTTTAGAATCTGATCTGGATCCATGGGTCTTTTAAAATGATTCTGATTGGATTTATGCGGGTTGGATCAAATTGGGTCACAAGTCAACCCGACCCATTTGCAGCCTTAGCTATGGCTAGGGTGAAACCCACCATTAGGGTTGGGTCGGATTGGGTACTGATGGGGTGGAGTAAATTGCCTCCCCTATATAGGGTGCAGCCAATGGATATTGTGCCTAGTTGGACCATGCCATGCTTCTTAGAAGCTAGTGGATTTGCTGGCGAAGGCTTCGACAAGCAAATATTTTTTGTTAGGAACAATATAGCATTTTAGCCAGGTTTGATGTATGTAGTAGAATAATTCTAGCGTGTTTCCTTATCATTGAGTCCTTGTTCGAGAATGATTCCATATTGGGTTTAATGTGCAATTAGCGTTAGGGATTATGTCCTATAGATGCATCTAAATGTTGCATGGGGCAGCCTTTTTGATGTATTAATAGAATGTCTTTGAGAGGCTTTCCTTCACTAAAGAAGGGTTGTTCAATATAGTTTGCTTCAATTTGTGTTAATCTTTGAAGTGTAATCCTAATGATCAAATCACCCTTTCTTCCTTTCCTGCTATGTAAGAGAGAGAGAGAGAGGGGGGGGAGCTTACCTCATTGTTGGTGACAGCTGGAAGTGCCAAACAACATCAGGTAGCATCGGTTGGTGTTGAAGAGGGGGAAGAGAGAGTGCGCAAGGGCAGTTGAGCGAGTGAGAGAACCTGTTGGGAAGTTTTTGTAAGCTGAACCGACCCGAACAGCCGAATTATCTAGATTTGGTGTTGGTTTAGTTATCGAACTGCTTGATTTAGTTCGGTATAGATCAAACCACTTGATTTAGTTCAGTTTGACAAACATTGCTCCTACCAAGTGAGACAGGTTTTAGAGTTTTAATGAAAAATAGGCCTCCATGGTCAAAATGGCAAGCATGAGTTGAAGCTAGTGAGCTATGATCAAAATCTTCGCAGGCCTCTGTGGTTGGCTTTTCAGAAATTGATTAGTGGACCGTTGCTCTTGCAACACATATCTTCATATAAAGAAGGATGAGATAAGATGATCCTAGAGGGGTTCCCATTTTCTGCAATTTTATGATGATGGAAGTGTTGCTTGAAGCAGTCTACACAATAAGTCTAAATAAACTAGCGTTTGAGTTTGACAGCATCATGTTCATGCTAGCCGGAGTCATTAAGCAATGTCATGTAAGGTGGCAAAGGATGCGAGCATTGGTACACCACAAATTTGACTCATCAAATGAGAGGGTAGACAACCAAGTATTTAAAGGCTCACCAACCTTGTTTCTCCCATAAATTAAAAACAAAACTTGAAGCATATTAATAGGCTATTGATATGATGTGAGCATTTGGTTTAAAGAAAGTAGACTTTGTTTAATGCAAAGTTTAGTGGTTAATGATATGTTAGAGTTGACTAAAACCTCCAACTTGTACCTTATAAAAGAGAGGCTAGTGACAAGTGATGTTCTTAGGGCAATCTGGTGGGTGAAATCTTTTAATGTTGATTTTCATTATTGATATCTTTTAAGGGCAATGCTAAATTATTTTTCGTGAAGCCAAAAGACTCCTTTTTCTCTATATTCTTTACTTTAGGGAAGGGCTTGGTAGGCCTATTACTTAAACCCCTTACATTGCACAAAACTAAGTAAATATAGATATGTTGATTAACTAATTGGCAATCATTCCTAAATGCAAGGTGAATATCTAGCTATGGCAGTCTTCCTCAAGGAGCTTCAAGAAAGCCTTATTCTATTTATGATCCTAGGAAGACAAGATGGAACATAAGTTATATTTTCTCTAGCCATTGATGGTTTATGCTCATTGCTGTCATAATTCACTTGCTTGTGATGTTTTTTGGTTGGGAAAACACCATTTTATCTTTACTTGAACAATGTGCAAAGAACAGAAATCCTATTTGAAAAAGGGTTCTTTTTTTTTTTTTTGCAAACAAGAAGAGGTAGCAGACTAAATATTGGCAATGGGGAAGTTAGAAGCAATTATACAATGCTTCCATCCTAACAACTCTGCCGGTTTACTTGTAACAGGCACTGGGGTTTGGCACCAGAGCCAAGGATTTAAGGAATTTGATCTTTGATGCAAAGTAGGAGGAAATTAGCATCATCGTAGACTTTTGGCTGCTCTGTTGAGGAATGAGAAATGCTTTAGGTAAATTGAAAGATTTGTTGGAAGCACCCGTTGTTACATAGTGAGTAGTCATAAAGATTGATGATGAAACTTTTTAGATTTGCAATTTATGGATGATATAAGAGAAGTTGTTAATATTGGATGAATTAAATAGCTAGAGGGTGACTTCAAAGCTAATGAGTTTGAAGGGCTGGAAGAGCTTCTTTAATCCGTCATGAGATTCTTTGGGTAAAATAGGCATATGAGGGGTATGAACCATGTTTCATCTATAAAATCTGTGCTGAAGTTTACAAATGTCGTTGTCGGCATCTCCAAATCCATTCTTTCTACTCAAAGAAAGTAGGATTTTATATAGGGTTAATATGTTTTTTTTTTTAATTTACAATCATTAAGAAGGTTAATTCATGAGGAATATTGAAAGAAAAAAGTAAATAAAACAATCAACCATGTAATGCGTGCAAAAATGATCGAGAAGTACTTAACTAAGCCTTAATCCCAAACTAGTTTGGGAAAAATGATCGAGAAGTCTAAACAATTTTATTTTCTAATGAGGTAGCACAGAAAATTTCATTTTTGTATTAGTTATTCAAAATGTCATATGCCTCTACAAACAGATTGGGACCATTAGCAGTTTGAAGAGTTTACCATGTAGGATTGTCTAGGAATGACTGGACTGGATGCATTAGAATCCCACTGGATTCCTAACCTTAGGGAGCCCAGGATTCCTAACCTTTGGAATCCTATAATGAATGGAATCATTTGTTTGCTTATCCAAATGTGAGGATTGACAAATGATAGGAATTATACGATCTTGCATGACAAAGAAAAATTCCATTGAAGGACTTCTTTTGCAATGATCAGGCACCTCTCAAGTCACTTGTCTCTCCTATCTCCATGGCGTGCCATTTCACCTCTTTGCCTCATCTTTATGGCAATTGCAATGTTGGCTTCACCCAAGTTTGGTAGGCTATGACACCCTCATCTCTCCTCTCTCCTACCTTTTATTCCACCATGACCATCCGGGCCATCATTACCCAAGGTTTTTAAAAATGCTAACATATCAATCATCTTGGTAGGTTCTCAAGACTAAGATAAATTGAAGTCGTGGTTTATCTTACCAAGTTGGAAGGTGGGAATATTTGAAAAAATCTGAGATTTTTTATGATCTCAACTTATATTTTATGGTTGAGAGATGCTAAAATCTTGGTTGAATGAGGAATTAGCAAAAAATAAAAAAGAGTTAAAGCATTATTTTGTGATTAATTAGTTAAATCCCCTATTTAATGAAGTAAAAGGGTAACTGAAAAATATTGATTGATAGATTGATTTTGTACCGGCCTATATGTTAGAACTTATTAATTTGTGTCATTTAAGATAATTAGGGCTAAGAATTATCTGTGTCCTAGTTTTGAGTGCGCGCATTGTGCGCAGGTTCTAGATCATTTTCTATAATAAATTATTTATTAGACTAATAAATTAATAAAAAAAATTGCTGAATTCCAACTTAATTCAGATGAATGGACTTTAATTGTAAAAATATAATGGTCAATTTTATAGGTCATTCATGTTCCTGATATCCATAACAGCAAGTTTGAAAAACAGTTAATGCATATAAATAGGCTTCCATTCCATCTTTGAATAACATAATGCTATATAAATGGACTTCAATTCCATCTTTGAATAATGTAATGCTTTTTCATTTAATATTTTCAGAATCAAGAATTGTTAGGTAGGACACGTAGCATATTTCAAATTAAAATCAATCAACATGGCATTGGGGTGAGAATGTATTGCTTATGTGGATAGCTTAACTTAACTGATGAATTGATCTTCTCTCAATTTCTGCTTTCATATGTATGTATGTATGTATGCAATATAAGGGCGTATTAAGCGTCCGTGCACCCGAAATATAAGGGTGTATTGAGATATTGATGCAATATAAGGGCGTACTAAGTGTCCGTGCACCCGAACTGGCCCGAACACTATTGCAGATTGAGATATTGATGTAATAGTGTTGGTTTTGGATGTGTATTAGATAGTGGTATTATTTCTAGGTACCCTATTTTTGAAATTAAAAAGACATTGGATATTTCCTGGATATACTTGGGATGCTTCCTTGATACCTTAATATATGAGGGCTTTGTTCTCTCTTTTGCTCTTTCTCAGTGAATTTCTATCTTTAATGATGAATGGTTAGCTTCGGAGTTGTGATGTTGATACTATCATATGAAGTTTGAATATGGTCTATAGATATTAACATTGACTAAGCGTTGGAGTTTATAGATGTTAATGCTATTGTACAAACTATTACCTATGTTATTTTGATATAACTTATTGTGCTTTATTTTTTCAATACATATATGTAAAAAATATAAATGTATTTATTCTCATAACATAACTATATTATATACTACTTTTTTTTCAAGAGTTCGCCTTATTGATGTACTTCTATCATCAATGTTTACCATACCACCCGGTATGGGGTGTACCATATAGTATCAACACTATCGTTCCGGTCCATACCATATACTGACACTATAAAAGGATGGTATTGGTATGGGGTCCAGTATCGAGATGGTGAACTTTGTATATTATGCTATGTCAATATATATACCCATGTCCATGTTTCATATGAAAATGAAGTGAAAGCGATTAAGAAGTGTCCACCGAAAAACAAGAATATTTACTTGGATTATGATGCAATGGAAGGGAAATACTCTGATATCAACTTAAGCTAAACAACTGAGTTAAGAAATGCTTTTTATTTTTCCTGATTTTAAAGAAAGCACAAAAGGTTTCACTTGTGCTCGATTTCAGCCAAACAAATGTGAGAATTTCTGTTAAAGGACTAGCTGATCAACTGTTCAACAATGTACATAGTTGAAAATAATAGTAAGTGTGACTTTCTGTAATCTAGGTGTACCATCATGCACAACCTTGCAATGTTTTATCTAACGAAGTAGAGAAAATGAGTTTTTTTGGTTATGTGCCTTAGTTAAAGTTTTAATAATATCATGATTCTGCATTTTTCGTGAAGCAAAATTCTCTGAAATGATGTATGTATATTTTTAATACAACTGGACAAAGATTATCTAAGTTACTAGTTTGATTATTGGATCATGGGAATCTGATTCTCTCTTTAAACCGGAGTGCTGTTTTTACTAAATCTTGAAGTCATCTTACACGGGTTTCCATGCTCTTCATGTTTTAGCTTACTACCATTTTAATTATTTTCCTCTTGTTTCTCTTAAAATACAATAAATCCTACAATATTTTCTGCTCATAATAAGAATATATTTAATGACCCTAAAATCTGACAAATTTGAAAAGCCTGATTCCCATTGATATTTGGAATTGGCATTCTGTTTCTTTATGTTCTTTCTATGCCTCATTTCATTTGCAACTAAGTAATCACAAAATGCATTGTCTGAGTAATCTCCTGAATTGTCATTGAAATGCTTGGTGTGTGACAGTTGACAGGTGATATAGATGAAGAAGTTGAGATGCATAATCGCCTACTGGACAGAATGGTATTGCAGTGGAGCTTCCACCTGCATCTCTCTCTCTCTCCCTCTCTCTCTCTCTGTGTGTGTGTGTGTGTGTGTGTGTGTGTGTGTGTGTGTGCGCCCCCTCCCTCCCTCTCTCTCTAATATATGTTTGTAACGATAATCAACTAACATTTTCTGGTCGATTTTAGGGCCATGATATGGATGCTTCAAGAGGTGTTCTTTCTGGAACAGTTGATCGTTTCAAGATGGTAAATTAATTTGGCCTTATCCTATGCTTTGGCTCTTCGTTCATCAGGTTTGCTGATGACATCAGTTCTCTGAATCAGGTTTTTGAGAAAAAATCGAGTCGCAGAATGGCTACACTTGTTGCATCCTTTTTGGCAGTCTTCTTGCTTATATACTACTTGACCAAGTAGGGTTCTGCGTGATCTGTTAGGCTACCACTGTTAGCTTTGCAATGACTTGAGAAAACTATTGGTTCTACCATTGAGGTTTTGCATCAATAGCTCGTGTATATAATATTTTCCTTGCAAACTATATGTAAACATATGAGATCTTAAAGGTTCAATGTCTTTCTGGTTGAGGATTGAGATGTCTGGGCTGATCCACCATTTACTGTTTGGGAACTGTAGCTACTGTTGTCAGCACTTAATCTGGTACTGATTATCGGCATGCTACTAACTTAAAATGTTTATTTCATCAAGTGTGAACAAGGAAATGTAGCTTTGTCTATGACTCGTGCGCAGAAAATTATTGAGTTGAATCAGTCAGCATTCAATCGGTGGACTTATTGAATATGTTGCCTCTAATATTGCATTGCTGTTAACCATTCAGCAATTACTCTACTACTTGGTCGACCAAGCTGACGCAAGCATTGTGGTCTAGTGGTTGAACCACCAGGGAAACAGCATTCCTTGTCCGGAAAGCCGTCAAAAATCTATGATGCGGACCATGGAAAAAACGAAAAGATCCACCCCAGATGCTTCTCTTCCTATTCATTACTTGTTGATTTATTCTCTTCAAAATGTTTGAATAAAGTATTGTTCTACTAAATTGTTTTGGCATATGTAAATGTTTCTGGAAAGTACAAGCTCTGCCTTGTACTTGATTATTGGATGTTAATCCAATCAGCTATAGGTTCCGAATATATATATATATATATATATATATATATATATATATATATATATATATATATATATATATTCTCCTCCTCCTCCTCCTCCTCCTATTACTATCCATGCGCAAGATTTTTTTTTTTTTTTTTTTAAATTTTCAAAATATTTGCTACATCGTGGATGAGATGCTTGATGCAGGGTGCCGCTTCTGGTAGCACTCTTTTCAATCCTTGGGTCTTGGAATCTTTTAATCATTCGGCCAATGAGAGTAAAGGGAAAGATGTATTGTTTGGCGGGCAATACTTTTTATGGCGCTCGCGCGGGGCTTGGGCCTGGAAGAAAAAAAAAATTGTTTTTTTTTGAGCGCCGCGCTCCGGCCCTGTGCGAGCGCGCACGCGTAAAAAGTATTTCCCTTGTTCGGCTTCTTTCCGTCACTGCCGCTCTGGGCTATACCAACAAGCCGAAGCGCACCTTCTTAATCAACTTGGTTACAACTTTGATCGGTAATGACTGTTTTTTCTAAGGCATTCCTGTTCAAGCTCGGCATTTGCCAATTGCCATTTCAATGGAATTCTCGGTAACAGACAAGGTTGCATTGATCCTCGAGCATTTTAACTTCGCATTCTCCTACCCGTCCTGCTAGCACTTTTTCATGCCCGTTGGATACTGTAAGAAGCTTATTTCTGTTTACGTTTTGCATGCCAGACGGATCAAATAAACTCAAAAAATGGAGAAAAGCTACGCTACGGTGACATTCTTTGTATCACATTCACTGTTGCCCTTTTTTTTTTTTATTATTATTATTTTTAAGTTTTCAAGGATGAGGTTGTGACCAGGTGGGAATTGAACAAAGAGCATTAGGAAGTTTGTGCAATTAGAAAGCTGTTGTACTTGCCCGTAGCCATCAACCACGATTTATGTATTCCTCCTGGTCCCCATATATGTCTACTATTATATTATTTTATGTCCCATTAAACAATTTGGTGTTTCATGTGGTTCTTCTGTGATGATTCCCCTAATCCATGAGGACATGACCTCTCACCTACAGGCCAAATGGATGCCTAGTGCTGGCCGAATGGTCTCCGGGAACTTTAAATGGGCAAAAGGTGGGTCCCTGCAACGGGCTACCTTTCAATCATGGTATGGCGATGCATATCTCATGCTTTTCTTTTGGATGTGTAGACGTTCCCGGGTCTTTTAATCTTAAGTAGCGGTGGGTCAGCATGGGGACGGATCTAGTAAGGGAGGTTAACAAGGAAATCCAACCACCCAAATCGTCTTCTTTTTTTTCTAAATTTTGTCCCAGCACGATGTCGCCAGTCCTCTCCGTCATAAATAATTTGCTTTGTGATCGATCACTGCTGCCATCAGTTTTATATATTCAGCAGATGCATATTCATAAATGGTCCCACTGCTGCCATCAGTTTTAGATTTAGTCCATGGTGGTGGAGTCCACCTCCAAACTTGCAGCCTAGCTCCGAACACTATTGGTGTGGTTGTACATAACACAAAGTCGACGATTGAAGACTGCAAGTCCTACGAATTCTAAGCCACGCGAAAGAACTAAAATCTTGATAAAAAATTGAAAATAACTTCTTCTTCTTCCTCTCTCTTTTTTTTTTCCTTTGTCCTGTTAATAGTATAGCTTGCAGTTTGGTGGCAGTGGCTTCACTGGGGATGCTGCTAAGAATGGGCAAATGTTTTCGAAAATCAGCTACTTAGAGATGGGGTCCCCACACAAGCCAGTGATGTCTGTGACACACTGCGCTGCTGTTCTTTATTTATTCATTCATGCATGTATGTGTTTATTTATTTATTTATTTATGCTTGTGTCCGTTGTGATTATATTCACTTACGTGCTCATGTAGATCTGACATCATTCATCTGTCATTATGTGCTTGTGGTCCTCTACATTGAGAAGTAGGTATTTGTAATCACTAGGTTAACCATGTTCGCTTAATTTCTTCTGGTTGTGAATTGAGTTGCTGAGCTTGAGGGTATGCCATAAGTTAGTTGTAAGATCAATTAGTCTTATATATGCCATTAATTCAAGAACACGCACTAAGGATTTCAAATATGAAAAGCGTATTTGATACAGATCAATTTTTTAAGAATATGATCTAATAGAATTTGAATGTAACCTCTCCTATCTAACTGATCAGGAAGAGTTTGAATGGAAAACCCTCCTGATAAAATAATTCCCGACATAAATTAATGTAATTCGTTCAACTAAAAATTCGTCTGGATCTTGTTTTATGGCATGCATTTGTTTCTTTGTTTCCTTTTCTTTTCTTCTTTCTTTATTTTTTTATTCTTTTTTTTCTGTTTTGACAAATTAAGGAATTGAGTGAAGGCCGACCATCTTGTAAGCTAACAACACCAAAGACCAGGGAGTAAGGAGAACAAATGCACAGTTGAAAGGCAAGGAAAGAACTAGGTTAATATTCAAGGCTTCAATATAGGAAAGATTGTTTTGTGATGATTTGTCAATGAAACTCCAATGCAATCGGCCGCTAGAAATATGATGCTAGAAATCACTTGCAAAACATGAAATCATGTAGTTATGAGTATGTTGTTACACATTTGTCCATGAAGTAGGGAGAGACCTATAGCCTATAGGTGTAGTGTTTATGTTGAGTAAACTACTACTCTAAGGCTAATCCATAGGTAAGAGTGGCCAATGCTCATTATTGGGGATAAATCCCACTTCCGTCGAAGTCCGGTCTGATGCTTAGCCTAATGCAATCGGTGATCACGAAAGAGCTTCGATCAAAAATTCTCCTCCAGTGGCCAAGTCTAAGTCGAACTCCTTCGATTGGCCGAACATCCTCCATCGGCCGAATCCCTCTCAAACTCTCTCAGAAGCCGAACTCCTTCCCGAATTCTTCTTCAGTCGGATTTTCATAGGAGCCGAATTTCTTCCAAACTTCTCCTTCAGTCGAATTTCTACAGAAGCCGAACTTCTTTCCGAATTCTCCTTCAATCGGATTCCTCCAGGAGTCGAACTCCTTTCGGACTTATTCTTTAATTGGATTTCCACATGAGCCGAACTTCTTCCGGACTTCTCCTTCAATTAGATTCCTCCAGGAGCCGAACTCCTTCTAAAATTCTCCTTCAGTCGAATTTTTATAGGAGCCAAACTCCTTCCAGGATTCTCTTTCAGTCGGATTCCTTCAGGAGCCGAACTTCTTTTCGAATTCTCCTTCAGTCGAATTTTCACAGGAGCCGAACTCCTTTTCGAATTCTTCTTTAGTTGGATTCCTTCAGAAGTCGAACTCCTTCCGAACTTCTCATTCAGTCGAATTTCTATAGGAGCCGAACTCCTTCCAGAATTCTCCTTCAGTCGAATTCCTCCAGAAGCCAAACTTTCTTCGAACTTTTTTTTCAGTCGAATTTCTACAGGAGTCAAACTCCTTTCCGAATTCTCCTTCAGTCGAATTTTCACAGGAGCCGAACTTCTTTTTAGACTTCTCTTTTAGTCGAATTTCTACAGGAGCCGAACTTCTTTTTGAATTTTTCTTTAGTTGGATTCCTCCATTAGCCGAACTCCTTCCGGACTTCTCCTTCAGTCGAATTTCTATAGGAGCTAAACTTCTTCCATAATTTTTCTTCATTTGGATTCCTCTAGGAGCCACACTCTTTTTGGATTTCTCCTTCAATCAAATTTCTACAGGAGCCGAACTCCTTTCCGAATTCTCCTTCAGTCGGATTTCTCCAGGAGCCAAACTCCTAAAATTTTTCTTCAGTCAAATTCCTCCAGAAGTCGAACTCCTTCCAGAATTCTTCTTCAGTCGGATTTTCACATGAGCCAAACTCCTTCTGAATTTCTCCTTCAGTCGAATTTCTCTAGGAGTTGAACTCCTTCTAGAATTCTCTTTCAATTGAATTTTCATAGGAGTCAAACTTCTTCTAAACTTCTCCTTCAATCGGATTCCTACAGGAGCCAAACTCCTTCCAGAATTCTTCTTCAATCGAATTCCTTCAGAAGTCGAACTCCTTTCGGACTTCTCCTTCAGTCGAATTTCTTCAAGAGTCGAACTTCTTTCCGAATTCTCCTTCAATCAGATTTTCACAGAAGCCAAACTTCTTACGGACTTCTCCTTCAGTCGGATTTCTACAAAAGCTGAACTTCTTTCAGAATTCTTCTTCAATCGAATTCTTTTAAGAGTCGATCTCCTTCCAGATTACTCTTATAGTCGGACTCCTCTATCTCAGTTGGACTTCGAACGCATGCTTTTATTAGATGGCATGGTTGTCTTTATCGGTCAGACAATACCTCTCTCTCCATAATAAATTCCATACGGCCCACGACCGACCAACATGACCGTCACTATTAGTCTGACGACACCTCTCTTTTCATAGCAAATTCCACACGACCTACGATCAGATAGCATGACCATCACTATCAGTCTGACGATATCTCTCTCTCCATAGCAAATCTCATGCGGTCTACTATTGGACGATATGGCTGTCACCATCAATCTGCTACAGGCTCCGTCTATAAAAAAAAATCCTCTAAATATATTTTTTCTAAGCTCTCCTCTCCTCCTCTAAACTCTGTCGAACTCTTTTCTGAGCACTTTATTTCTGTTGATCAGAAGAGCTGACTTGATTATCGGAGGGTTCTATTGGAGCCACCACCATTGACTCTGGATGAAATTTTATTTTGCAGATCACCGACGACGATCTCATCTTCCTCGACTCCAGCTCGATCCAGCATCAATCAAATTATGCACCAACAGAATTGGCACTAAAGGAAGGGCCCTCTGTTCTTAAGATTTTTTTGTTCTTAAAGAAGTACTCAGCGATGATCTCTCTCCTCTCTCTCTAGAGATCTCTCTTCTTTCTCTCTAGAGTTCTTCCTCGAGAAAAAATACCTCTCAGAAGAGCTTCGATCTGAAGATCGATGGCCTTTGCAGCTAGATCCCATTCAGATCTATCTGCTCCCACTTCAGCCTCAGTAACTCAAGCTCCATCTATAGCCATGGTAAATGTGGAGTAGTTCAATTTGCTGGTCTAGTAGGTTCGTGGTCTCATAGAGGTGATGTAGGCCATGCATCGGTAGGCCCCAGCACCAGTTCGATCGGTGTAGGCTTCTCCAGAGCTCCATGGTCCGATTTGAGAATGACCGACTTGGGCTATCCGACCTTTGATCTCCAGCTTCTGATCCTCGAAAAGGGGAAGCAAAGAATGGAGGGCCCCTGCTCGGACCACGACTCGACTCAGGAGGAAGCTTCGCATCTATTCCATCAGAAAATCCTAGAGATCAACGATCGTGAAGATCTTCTAGTTCAAAGGCTCCTAAAAATGAGCCGATGAATCGAAAAGCTCCATCATACTCTCTCCTCAGATTGTAATGATATTTGCACTGACTCTTCTTTTTCGTAGAAAATTATGTAGGAACCGATCCCACTGAACTTCAAGCTCTCGTAGTTTGAGAGTTATGATGGAACCACCAATCCGATCAATCATCTGGAGGCCTTCCGATAATGATGTTGCTCCACGGTGTGCTAGATGCTATTTTAAATCAAATTTTCCCATCCACCCTCAAGGGAGCCATCAGAAACTGGTACTCGACACTTAAGTTGAGTACCATCTTATCGTTTGATCAGATGAGTCATCAGTTCATAGCTCACTTTGTCAGCAGTCAATGTTCGCATCGAGGTTCAAATTTTCTGATAACCGTCAAGTAGAAGAAGGAGAAATCCATTTGGGCTTATGTCACTCGATTTAATGTTGCCGCATTAAAGGTTCGGAACTTGGATCAATCAGTCGCCATGGTTGCACTTAAGGATGGCCTTCAGAAGAATGATTTGTTGTTCTCTCTAAAAAAGAAGTATCCGAGGGACTTTGCCGACATGCTAGCGCGGACTGAAGGTTATGCTTGAGCTGAAGAGATCTTCAAGGCTAAGGATCATGAAGCCTTTGGTGAGTGGCGAATCGATAGATCGGGCAGGCCCATCAAAGAAGAAAAGTTGAGTGAAGCTCGACCGCGCTCTCGGACTTCCTCTGAGCGCAAGCAAATTCGAACTCCTTCCCGAGCTCGGAGGTAGGAAAGCCCCGATGGAAGGGCGTGCTGGGGTTCTCCCCAATGAAGATTTCATAACTACGCCCTCCTTAATGCTCCAAAAACTTAAGTACTGATGAAAATTAGGAAGCAACTGCCGAGATCGGAGAGGATGCGTTCTCACCTTAGTAAGCGCAATCCTAACATGTTCTGTCTTTATCATCGTGACTATGATCATGACACTGAGGAGTGTATCCAACTCCAAGATGAGATCCAAGAGCTCATCAGGCGAGGCAAACTTGGTCGATTCCTATGGAGATGGCCTGAAGGATGGAAAGATCGGTCGAGGATATTACCATAGCTTGAACCACCAAGGGGGAAGGATTAACAAGAAGATTGACCGCCTCTCAGCATCATCAATACTATCTCGGAGGAACTTCAGTGAGGAGAGGTCAGCGGATCCGAGAGATCGATGAAGAGATGGAGGACTGAGAAATCCATAACCTTTATCGAGGTAGTGCCTAAGGGGTCCAGTTTTCACACAATGATGCTATTGTAATCTCTTTAAATATTACCGACTATAATGTATGCCGTATTTTGATAGATAATGAAAGTTCGACCGACGTATTATTTTACGATGCTTTTTCGAAAATATCCTTATTCAATGACCGTTTGGGGCCTATGAACTCTCCATTGATAGGTTTCACTGATGATGCCGTACCAGTTGAGAGCATAATAACTTTGGATGTGACTACAGGGCAATGTCCGAAACTGGCTAAGACATAGATCGATTTTTTAGTCATAAGGCTCCATCCGTCTATAATGCTATTCTCGACCGATCTGATCTAAATATACTTTGGACGGTGGTATCAACTTATTATTTAAAGATGAAGTTTCCAACAAATCATGGGATCGGAGAGGTCAGAAAAGATCAGGCTCTGACGAGGCACTGCTACTCAATCACCCTGTATAAGAAAGAACAGTTTGATCCTTATCCTGTTGATGGGCTGGATGTCTGCGATGACCTCATTAAGGAGCGGAGCGAGCCTATGGAGGACCTCATCTTTATACCCTTAAATGACGAAAACACGGAGCACGCAGTACAGATCAGCTCTAACTTGGAAGATAAGGTTCGGGAGCAACTCATTACCTTCCTCAAAAAAAATGCGGACGTCTTCGCCTGGGCCCCAGTGGATATGCCAGGAATTGATGTCAAGGTCATGGAACATCGATTGACCATTAATCCGAAGCATTGGTCGATAAAAAAAAGATACACAACCACACCCCAGAGAGGCAGAAAGCAATCATCGAAGAAGTAGGCAATTTTCTCATAGCTGGATTCATCCAGAAAATTAACTATCTGACTTGGATCTCAAATATGATCCTCGTCAAAAAGGCAAACAATAAAAGAAGGATGTGTATAAACTTTAAAAAGCTGAACAAGACTTGCCCAAAAGATAGCTATCCTCTACCTAAAATTGATCAACTGATGGATGCAACCTTGGGCCACGAGCTCCCCACCTTCATGGATACCTTGTTCGATTATAATCAGATACGGATGGTATCTGAGGATAAGAAAAAAACTGCTTTTGTTACTAACCATGGTCTTTATTGTTACAGGGTTATACTCTTTGGACTAAAAAATGTAGGGACAACGTACCAGCACCTGATCAATAAGATCTTCAAGGAGCAGATCGGCCATAACATGGAGGTATAAATGGATGACATGCTCATCAAAAGTCGAGCTTCTATAGACCATCTCGCCAACCTTGAAGTGACCTTTGGCGCACTCAGGAAGCACAAAATGAAACTGAATCCGATTAAGTGCGCCTTTGGTATGATCTCTAGAAAGTTTTTAGGGTTCATGGTGTCGAGGCACGGGATTGAAGTAAATTTTGAGAAAATTCGAGCCATTCAGAAGATGACTGCTCCAAAAGTGATCAAAGAAGTTCAGCACTTGACTGAAAAAGTGGCATATCTAAATTGCTTTGTCTCAAAATCGATCGAGTGATACATGCCCTTCTTCTAAGTTCTTAGGCAATCAAAGAACTTCTGCTGGACGATGGAGTGCCAACGAGCATTTGAAGAGCTTAAAAATTATCTCGGCTCACCCCTACTGCTGGTAAAGTCCGAACCTAGAGAAGAATTATTTCTGTACCTAGCAGTCTCTTCGATGGTTTTGATGGTAGTTCTGATCAAGAAAGAAGCGAGGATGCAGCGATCAATCTACTACGCAAGTCGGGTCCTGAGAGATGCAGAGACCAGGTACTCTAGGCTAGAAAAATTGACTTACTCTCTTCTAATTGCTACCAGAAGACTCCAACCTTACTCTTAGAGGCACACCATAATGGTCCTCACGGACCAACCAATAAAAGCAGTCCTTCATCGAACGGATGCTTCCGAAAGAATCGTAAAATGGATGATCGAGCTCATAAAATTTAATATCAACTATCGACCCTAGCCATCGATTAAGGCTCAGATATTGACAAATTTTATAGTAGAATGTACTATTTCAACTGAACCGAGCTTGAACAGAATGAGACCGATGCCCTGCTATTGCGACCGAGCCTCTCCAAGGAGAGTGCCGACCTTCCCAAAGGCTTTTGGGCTCTATATGTGGATGGTTCGTCCAACTTCATTGGAGAAGGTGCGGGATTGATCTTAGTCAGTTCCGAGGGAGTCGTCGCTGAGTATGCACTATGCTTCGAATTTTCTGCGACTAATAATGGGGCCGAATATAAAGTGTTGATCGTCAGATTAAAAATAGCAAGAGAATTAAAAGTAGATCGACTTCAAGTCTACAGCGATTTTCAATTAGTGGTCGGTCAAGTTAGTAGTAGTTACGAAGCATGGAAGAAAAGTATGATGAAATATCTTGAGAAAGTAAAGAATTTGACTCTGGCTTTCAGCAGTTTTGACATTCGATAGATTTCGAGGGCAGAAAATGTAAGAACTGACATTCTCTCTAAGTTGGCCACTTCAGTCCCAGCCGAACTGTCCAAAGAAGTATTTTTTGAGACTCTGAAGTGCCCAAGATCAGAGAAATCATAGGTCATTTTGCAGATGGAGCTCGAATCGAGCTGGATTGATCCATTGGTTGCTTACCTCAAGGAGGGAGTCCTTCTTCGTGATTCGAAAGAAGCTTGGAAACTCAAGAATCAAGCCTTCCAGTACGTTTGGTACGAGGGTAGGTTATATAAGAGATCGTATTCACTATCACTACTGAAATATCTCCGATCTTCAGAGGTTGACTTCGCATTATGAAAAGTGCACGAAAAAATTTATGAAAGTCACGTAGGAGCTATGTTTCTATCACAAAAACTACTTCGATAAAGGTACTATTGACCGACCTTATTTCATGATTCTATGGAGTATGTTAAGAAATATGATTGCTGTCAAAAAAATGCAAATGTACAAAGATAGCCAGCCTTCGAGCTTACTTCACTAAGTGTGCCTTGATTATTTGTGCAATGAAAAATGGATATACTTGGTCCTTTTTCGACAACGTCCGGACAGCGAAAGTTTCTCCTGATTGCGATCGGCTATTTCACCAAATGGATCGAAGCTGAACCACTAGCAAAAATTACCGAGGCTAAGGTATAGAATTTTATTTGAAAGTCGATAGTCTGTCGGTCCGATCTGCCCTAAACTTTCATAACTGATAATGGACGATAGTTCGCTGGGATGAGGTTCGTCGAGTTCTACAAAAACCTAAATATCTCTCACCACTTTACATCGGTAGCTCACCCATAAATAAATGAAAAAGCTGAAGTGACCAATCAGACTCTGCTGCAAGACATCAAGACGAGACTCGATAGAGCAAAGAAGGCCTGGGTGGATGAACTCTACCACGTCCTTTGGGCATACCAAACTACACAAAGATTGTCGACTGGGAAAACACCCTTCGCCTTAGCCTTCGGAACGGAGGCAGTCATACCAATCGAGCTTAAACTCCCATCAGTATAGATCACGGCCTTCAATGAGTAGCATAACCCGTAGGACCTCACAGCCAACCTCGATCTGCTGGAAGAAAAAAAAAGAGAAAGTCTAGATCCGGATGACGGCCTACAGATGAAGGATGGTCCGATATTATAACTCTGGAGTTAGAAGTAAAATATTCAAAGTGGGGGACTTAGTGCTTTGATGAGCTACCATCTTTCAGTTTTAAAGTCAGGAGAAGATTGCTCCAAATTGGGAAGGCCTGTATGAAGTGTTAGAGGTCATCCGACCTGAAACTTATCGTCTGAAGAAGTTTGGAGGAACAACGCTCCCACGATCTTGGAACTCAAAAAATTTGAGGATGTACTATTAATAATTTTTTCTCAATAAAACACCTCCATTTCAATATTATTATTTTTTGATGCAAAAATTATGTGATGACAGGAAAGAAATAATTAAAAGCAGTCATGTTAGGAATAGGAGGAGAACCTCATCCTAACATGAGCAAAATCGAAGGCCTCATTCATTTTAGACGAGATAAGGGAAGAGACCATGACAACGGCCCTTATGTGCCCTCACAGTCCATTAGGAAACAGGAGGAAGACCTCATCCTAACATAAGCAAAATCGAAGATCTCGTTCATTTTAGACAAGATGGAGGAAGAGATCATGACAACGGCCCTTATGTGCCCCCATAGTTCGTTAGAAATAGAAAGAGGATCTCATCCTAACGTGAGTAAAGTCGAAGGCCTCGTTCATTTTAGATGAGATGGAGGAAGAGGCCTTGACAATGGTCCTTATGTACCCCCATAGCCCATTAGAAATAGGAGGAGGACCTCGTCCTAACGTGAGCAAAGTCGAAGGCCTCGTTCATCTTAGACGGAATGAGAGGAAAGACCTCGACAACGGCTCCATCATGTCCGACAACAATAGGAGATAAGATCTCCTTCAACCTCGACTGCTGGAGATAAGATCTTCCTCAGACTCCTACGTTAAAAGAAGATAAGATCTCCTTCAACCTCGATTGTTGGAGATAAGATCTTCTCTGAGCTTCTACATCAACAGAAGATAAGATCTTCTTCAACCTCGGCTGCTGGAGATAAGATCTCCTCCAAACTTCACCTTCAACCTCGATTGCTAGAGATAACATCTTCTCCGAGCTTCTACGTCAATAGAAGATAAGATCTTCTTCAACCTCGACTGTTGAAGATAAGATCTTTCCTCGAACTCCACTTTCAACATCGACTACTGGAGATAAAATCTCTTCCGAGCTCCTACGTCAACAAAAGATAAGATCTCCTTCAACCTCGACTGCTGGAGATAAGATCTTCTCCGAGCTTCTACGTCAATAGGAGATAAGATCTTCTTCAACTTCGATCGCTGAAGATAAGATCTTCTCCGAGCTCCACCTTCAACATCGGCTACTGAAGATAAGATCTCCTCCAAACTTCTACGTCAATAGGAGATAAGATCTTCTTCAACCTTGGCTGCTGAAGATAAGATCTTTCTCAAGCTCCACCTTCAACCTCGACTGTTGGAGATAAGATCTCCCCCAAGCTTCTACGTCAACAGAAGATAAGATCTTTTTCAACCTCGACTGTTGGAGATAAGATCTTTCCTGAGCTCCATCTTCAACCTCGACTGCTGGAGATAAAATCTTTTTTGAGCTTCTACGTCAACAGAAGATGAGATCTCCTTCAACCTCGACTACTGAAAATAGGATCTCTCCCAAGCTCCATCTTCAACCTCAGTTGGAGACAAGATCTCCTCCGAGCTTCAACCTCAATAGATACAAAGGCCAAAAAAGGACTTCGACGGTCACTTCTTTTGTACTTTCTTTCTTCGAATTTCAAACTTGGGAGTGGGAAAGGACTATTCTTGGAGATAAATTCCGCTTCCACCAAAATCCAGCCTGATGCTTAGTCTAATGCAATCGATAATCACAAAAGAGCTTCAATTGAGAATTCTCCTCCAATGGCCAAGCCTCAATCGAACTTCTTCAACTGGCCGAACATCCTCCATCGACTGAATCCCTCTCAAATTCTCTTAGGAGCTGAACTCCTTTCCAAATTCTTTTTCAGTCGGATTTTCATAGGAGCCAAACTTCTTTCAGACTTCTCCTTCAGTCGAATTTCTACAGAAGCTGAACTTCTTCCCGAATTCTCCTTCAGTCGGATTCCTCGAGGAGCCGAACTTCTTTCAAACTTCTTCTTCAGTCGAATTTTTACATGAGCCGAACTCCTTCTGAACTTCTCCTTTAGTCGGATTTCTTCAAGAGCTGAATTTCTTCTAGAATTCTTCTTCAGTCGGATTTCTTCAAGATCCGAACTCCTTCCCAAATTCTTCTTCAGTTGAATTTTCATAGGAGTTGAACTCCTTTCGGACTTCTTCTTTAGTCGAATTTCTATAGAAGCCGAATTTTTTTTCGAATTCTCTTTCAGTTAGATTCCTCCAGGAGCCGAACTCCTTCCAAACTTCTTCTTCAGTCAGATTTCTATAGGAGCCAAACTTCTTTCCAAATTCTCCTTCAGTCGAATTCCTTCAGGAGCTGAACTCCTTCTAAAATTCTCTTTCAGTCGAATTTCTCCAGGAGCCGAACTCCTTCCAGAATTTTTTTTCAGTCAGATTTTCACATGAGTCGAACTTCTTTTGGACTTCTCCTTCAGTCGAATTCCTCTAGGAGCTGAACTCCTTTTAAAATTCTTCTTCAGTCAAATTTTCATAGGAGCCAAACTTCTTTCAAACTTCTCCTTCAGTCGGATTCCTCCAGGAGCCGAACTCCTTCCAGAATTCTTCTTTAGTCGAATTTCTCCAGGAGTCAAACTCCTTTCTGAATTCTTCTTCAGTCAAATTTTCAAAGGAGCCAAACTTCTTTTGAACTTCTCCTTCAGTCAGATTTTTACAGAAGTCAAACTCCTTCTAGAATTCTTCTTCAATCGAATTTCTTCCGGAGTCAACCTTCTTCTGGATTACTCTTATAGTCGAATTCCTCCAGCTCAGTTGGACTTCGAACGCATGCTTTCACCAGATGGCATGACTGCCATTATCCATCTGACAATATCTCTCTCTCTCCATAATAAACTCCATGTGGCCCACGATTGAACGATATGGCTGCTACTATCAGTCTGACGATACCTCTCTCTTCATAGTAAATTTCACATGATCTACGATCAGATGGCATGACTGCCACTATCAGTTTGGTGATACGTCTCTCTCCATAGCAAATCCTACGCAGCCTACTATCAGGCGATATGGTTATCATCATTAATCTACTATAGATTTTATCTATAAAAAGGGATCCTCTAGATACGTTTTCTCTAAGCTCTCTTCTTCTCCTCTAAACTCTGCCGACCTCTTTCCTGAGTACTCCATTTTTGTTGGCCAAAAGAGCTGACTTGATCGTCGGAGGATCTTACTGAAGCCACCACCACCGACTCTGAATGGAACTTTATTTTGTAGGTCACCGACGGTGATTTCGTCTTTCTCGATTCTAGCTCGATCCGACGTCAACTAAATTTTATACCAACACTCATGCTTGAGGTACTATTAATAACTAGATTTGTGAGGTTAGGCATAACATTTATAAAGTTGCCATAGTGGACATTCTCGATTGGGAAACTAAATTTGCTATTCATCTAGCATCAAATTAAGGATTGCTCATGTTTACGTGTAGGTTTTTCACATGGAATAGTAAATATTGAGAGTAACCTCGTGCACCAATTTTATGTTTTGTCCAATACAAATTTTTCATGAGTATAAATTTGGGTGAAGAAAGAATTATAATCAAACAAAAAATCCTGATACAAGGTAATTGGTGAGCACCACGTGACAAAGCTTGATATCCTAGGGCATGACCAACTATAGTGGGACATCCAACAACTTGCTCATGTACACCTTTTACATTTTTTTCTTTAGGAATGATGTATAACATCCCCAATGTTTTTAAAGCATCATATGTTTTATTTAAATTTATTAACTATGCATTAAATAATAACTAAATGAACAATTCTTCCAAGTCAAACCAAGGAATCATCCTATCATGCCTAGAAGTATCCAAAGCACTTGGAATCTCATTTTTATGCATTTAAATATTTGACAAAGAAGTGGATGATGCCAAATTAATTATTCATATTCAAATGAATAAATTCAGGTTGATGATTCAATAAATTGATCGTCATTTTTTATGACTATAAAAATGCCTTGAAAGAACATGTATTTGAGGTATATATCTAATTTGAGGCATCAAATGACTAGAAAATGGATGGCCATATAATTCTATGCACTAGAATCCATACCACATAGCACACGAATTAGAAATCTACATTTCTAGCCATATATAGCATATGCCCTCTCAGAAAAAAAAGAAAAATCATAGAATATGCATCTTAAAGCATGGATATACCTTAGAAAAATATTATATTTTAAAACAATCATAAGATATTTTTATTTACTTGATTAATAGGTAAGAAATATCAAATATATTTGATTTTATCATTTAAAATAATTTTAAATAATATTGTGGATCATGATCATAGTTTTAAGCATTTTAATATTTAGATTATGATTAATAATATGAATCTTCAATTTGAATGGATCATCATTGATTTGACTTTCAATGCATAGTACGTCATACATATGTTTATATATATATATATATATATATATATATATATATATATATATATTGAGCATTGTGGGATAAAGTTGAGAGAACATACTTTTTTTTTATTTTTTTTGATATTCGCATCTAAATTTATTCGTCTTAGTGACACTATATAGAATTGAAATAGTAGTCCTTTGTCAACTAGATCTCTATATATGAATTAAGCGAATGTCTAAAAGTTATGCTTGCATTAATGAAGATCGAGTATTTTATCTTCTAGTTTCTTATAATTATGACTTGATCTAGCTTCTTTGTGAAATCGGATGCTAGAAAGTCTAATCTACGTTTCATTCATATATTTCTCCATCATAAGCAACCTTATTATATCCAAACCATAAATCTAATAATCAGGACGTTAATATGTGTGTCTTTTATATTTTTATGAGCATAGAAATAATTTTTTTTTTTCCTTTTTGAGGAAGTACATATTCTTTTCCTTTTTTTTTTTTAAATTTTTTTTTTTTGATTTTTAGCCCTTGTCAGCTTTGCGAGCTGTAGGCCTCCACCCCCAATTAAATATCAATAACAAGTCCCGAAATATACCAAGGACAGCGCTAGACCAAACCAATTAATCCATGCAGATCAATACGATGCTGACGTGGTGCCCGATAAATGGGACCAACCTCATGTATTACACTCATCAACCCCGCAAGAACGGAGCCAATCCCCTCCTGAGGCGTAGCGTCGTGCACATCTGAAAGCTAATTCCAGAATGGTTGTGCTTGTGCTGGAGGAGCCGGTCTGGGTACAGGAAATGGTAGAAGAGAAGGTGGAAGAATCTGCTCCCCAGGGTTGAAATGATAGAATCCATTACCCAGGCATCCTTCCATGAATAGGGTTGAGGACGGGAAAACGAAAACGAAAGATAAAATAGGAAGGGCCCACGTATTCCGTGGTTCGGATGTCGGGGCCTGAGAAAGGGACGTGCTCCCCACCTCCCACGCGCCCGCGGCCCTACGGAGAACCCTAATTTCCAAACACCCCTCCTTCCCTCCTACCGTTCCATTTCTACTCCCCACCAAAGTGCAAAGCACACCCATCATCTCCACAGTAACGACAACCAACTGAAATGACTAAATAAACAAATATATTCCTATCAAATGTAAACCCAACGAACCCCTTCTTTCTCTCCCTCCCTCTCTCTCTAAGTTGATATTGGCAACCATTCTCGTGGGTTATTGGCTTTTTCTCCTGGGTAGAAGCGGAGTAGCCCGAGAATACCTATCTGCTACAGTATACTTTCTGTCTATTCTCTCCCGTATATGGACGCTGATAGAATAATAGTGTTGAGAGAGATCCTTCCTATCATAGTAGGCCTTCAGAGTTGTTTCCTTCTAGTCCATGAAATAGAGTAATTCTTTCTGCTTTTGATTCCGGAAGAAGAGCAAAGCACCCATCTTTCTGCGATATGGCAAATATGGAGATCTGCATATATATATATATATATATATATATATGAGTGAATTTACAGGTAGAGATTAGAAAAGCCCCTCTTTTAATTTACTTCGGGGCTTCCTTCTATTATCTTGCTCTCTTCTTCTCCAAAGGTTCATCTTCTCTTAAAATCTCAGACATCTTTTCTCTATGCATAAAGAGAGAAGAAGGTCCATCCGATAGGAGAAGAAATTAGCATAAGAAGAAAGGTACAAGTAGAAACAAAAGTGGGAAGAGGAGAATTAAGAAGAGTCTCCATCGAGAAACTGGCGAATCGTTGGTGGACCGGGCACTTGGGGCTTCCCGGAGTCGAACCGGCGTCCCCCGGTTCCTCCGGCCCCAAGAAGCTCCACCAGGTGATGATGCCCCCAAAGGAAAACGATCCCGGCAGCCGAGCGGATGAAGAGGAGGAGAGAGACAACAGCGACGAGCCCAAGGAGGGCGCCGTCGACGTCGCGACCCGCCGGCCACGTGGCCGCCCTCCAGGCTCCAAGAACAAGCCGAAGCCACCCATCTTCGTCACCCGCGACAGCCCCAACTCCCTCCGGAGCCACGTCATGGAGGTGGCCGGTGGCGCCGACATAGCCGAGTGCATCGCGCAGTTCGCACGCCGCCGGCAGCGCGGCGTCTGCGTGCTCAGCGGCACCGGTGCAGCAGCCAACGTCACACTCCGGCAGCCAGCTGCACCGGCAGCGGTCGTCGCGCTGCACGGCCGCTTCGAGATTCTCTCACTCACCGGCACCTTCTTGCCGGGCCCAGCACCGCCGGGGTCCAGCGGCCTGACGGTGTACCTTGCCGGCGGGCAGGGCCAGGTGGTGGGGGGAAGTGTCGTCGGTTCGCTCGTCGCGGCGGGCCCTGTCATGGTGGTCGCTGCGACGTTCGCCAACGCCACCTACGAGCGGCTGCCGCTCGAGGAGGAGGAGGAGGAGGAGGAGGAGGAGGAGGAGGAAGTGCCCGGCAGCAGCGCCGGGCATCTGCCCTGCAGGTCGCCGACGGCGATGGGGGCTGGATTTCCTGACCCATCTTCGCTCTCCATCTACAATTTGCCTCCAAATCTGCTCCCCAACGGTGCGCAGCTGGTCCACGACGCGTTCGCATGGGCTCATGCTCGACCCCCATACTAAAACTGAGGGGAATCAAAGAGAAAGGGAAAGGAGAAGAAGCAGGCAACTTCATGTTCAAGCCCCAGCCGTGTGTGCACGCATGATACATATATATAAAATGGGTCATGATGGAATACTCTCATGGTGAGCTTTTTATTTCTGTTTCCTTCGATAGCGTGATGTGCAGGAGTGGTATTAATAATTAGTTTATTGCACTTTGTAGCTAATAACATAAAGTAGCTAGCTGGATGTTAAAGATGAGATGTATCATATATAATTGTTGGAGATTTGAGTTTGGGAAGGGTGGGAAACAGCAACGAAAGCTGCTTCAATGCCTGTCTCAGCTCTTTCCTTTCAATTTTCATTATGTATTAATTAGTGAACCTTAAATTCTCTCACTTCTCGATTAATTAATTACAAGCTGCGGGCACGAGTAGATGCAAGCTCCACTGGAGATTCTAATATACTCATGCATTTATCTGGAAGTGTATCATTGCTAAAAAAATTTGGAGGGGGAAAGGTGTTTTGAGTCATCCTTTTAAAACCCTGAACATAGGCCTTCCATAGACTATGGTAGGCCTGTTGAATTTCAGCAAATTATGCATGGAATTTCTTAATTTTCTAGAATCTTCTGAAAGGGGGTCTTGACTTAACTGCCCACCCTTGTTCATATATATTCAACTATTTGATCACCATGACCTGGATAGAATCATTTGAATCCTACTTGGCAGTGTTATAATATTTATTCACTTCCAAATCGATTTGATTCACCATGTGCGGTAACATGTACCTGGAATCTTTTTGGGAATTCATCAATGCTTCTTGTGACAACAGTGCTGATATACTATTTTGCACATCACTGTACATTCATGCGGCACCAAAGTCACACTATTCGTACTTGCACCAGAAACCTGATGGTAGCTAGATGTGTTACAAGTCTTCGTCTAGCTATAAGTCTGCTAATTAGTGTTTTTTTGATCTTAGCTACATGAACTTCAGTATATATTTTCATGCATGCCTATTGAAAAATGCAAACATTGATTTTTTTTCCCCCCCTTACTCTTTATAAAAAGTTGAAACATAATTCATGTTCTGCAAAACATAGATGGGAAACAATTTTCAAAGAATACGAATGAGCAAAAAGATAGGAGAGGATAATATCCTAATATTGCAAAATAAGGAGAAGGTACTGAACATGATCTCATCCATGCATTTATTTGCATCATGATCCCTGGAAAACTTTCCTTAGGATAAGATGCATGCATATCCAGGATGAAATATTTTGAGAGGGGTTTCAACCATACCAGGTTCTTTGCGATGTTGATAAGGAATCTATTAGAGACGACAGATTCATTCTTCTTATTTTCACTAATATGTTTTCTAGTTAAAATTAACTAAGAAATTGTTAATTCATTGACCCAAAGTCTTCTCCTTTCTTCAATTTTCATATTCCATTATCTTAATGTTGAACTCAGACAACATAACAACTATTAACTTTTTGTTCAACAACTTACACATGTTTGATTATAAAAATATTGACAGATGTGTTTGTCAAAACAAATATTGACATATGTTTGCGTGGTGCTGCAATGAAATGCAATAAAAAAAATAAAATAAAATAAAAGGAGCAACTGCTGTAAAGAGTCATCAGTTATATGTTTGTGTCATTGATTTGCTATATAGATGCTATTAAACATATTTCAGATACCCATGTAACACATCATGTATATTTAGTTTGCCTTGTCCGTCCATCTCGGTATTACGATAACCTCAGGCTGATACTCCTCATCATCCAAATCGATTTCTTGTACTAATTTAATGTTCATCCAAGGATGGATGTATGCATATAACGGCCTGTTTAGCTTCTTTTGATAAGATTACGGATCAAATACAAATACGTCTATCTCATATTCCCATTATCCATCACTGACTTTCCTGGCTTATCTTGTACATTGTAGCTCTTTGTCATCATCATCATCACTGTCAATTTCTTTATGGCAGCTTGCTTCTGATGATTGCATATGGTAATTTACTTCATGGTCCCACGGTTAGGAGGTTTTTTGACCCATTTTCTTCTATTTATCCTTTCAACAATCTTGTTAAAGTGATTTACCTCATTCCCGGGTTTGCTGAAGGTTCTAAAGTATGGCAGGGCTTCCATTTCATATCATTTATAAAGGGATAACATTCTCAACTTTGATCACATAACAATTTCGCTTCCTTGCAATTTTTTTAATGTAGAAAAAGGGCTTAATCTCTGTATTCAACAAGAAAATTCTTCATAAAGTCTTCTTTAATTGTGTTATTTGCACCAGACTACGGTCTTCACTTTCCTTAAGATCCATCGTGCTATGGTTTGCACTGTTTTGGTAATCATGAAAAGAAAATCAGCTTGTGATGTTTGTTACAAAGCAAACTAATTAACATCTATTCAGATCAATTGCTAGCAGGAAATGCACAAACCGTTGATGAGGCTGCCATCAAAATCAAATCTACTTACTTTGACAAGTTTGTCGATCAGAATCTATTTTGCTAAATACTTCATAAGTTTTTTATTATTTTTTTTATTTTTTCTGAGGATAGTTTTGTAAAAATTTGACAAGCTTTAAACTTACTTTCTGGGTATGTTGAAACAGTTTTAAGATTGTAATAAAATTGGGAGAGAGAACGATGGAAACAGAAAGATGAAAAGCTTAGGGTCATCTCACATCAAAAAATTTGATGATCCGCTGGTAATCCACGACTTAGTCATGCTGCAAGTACAAAGAACCTGATACGAACTCTTGATTAACCTAATTGAAGCTTGCATATTTTTATTAGATGACTTCTGAACTTTAAAGACTGACAATTGAAGAAGAGTTATATGCTAAACACATCATATCGGCTTTCACCAAAAAAAAAAAAAAACACGCACACACAGATCATATCGGCTGTGCTCGGAAAGACCTTGAGTATCTCTAAAGGATCGACTAAGGAATTCAAATAATACATTTTGATTAGCCTTTTTGTGCGAGGTTTTGGATCGTTACAAATGGTTGAGATCTTTTATTACAGTTTCAGATGTCTGGTTCAACTTTGTTGGCAGTAGCCCTTGCACTATCGATTATGGAGTCCTCTTATGTGGTGAAGAAACCCAGGCTATCCCTATTTTCCTTGGTGAACTGTTCTTATATATCTTTTTTTAAACTAAACATTTCTTTAGGAATAAAAAAAGGTGGGGGTGTTTAAGGTCACGGGTGAACATTTAGCTGTGACTTGGGTTATTTTCTGACAATTGCAGCATGACTTGGATGGTGCTGGTAACTGATTCCATGCCTTGACAACAAACTATGGTTTTGACACCATCAAGAAATGCCTAGATGCCTGAATCGATGGAGATCGTTTGATGAAGGCCGACAGGACAAGCTTAAGTTCTACGCCATGTGACCGTGGAAGATCCACAAATCGGCAAATTGGAATGTGGGACCACTAATGTTTTGGGAATCGTCGACTTGAATAAATTATTTGATCGTAAGGCTTTTAGACAGTTTATTTGTAGGGATCCAGATGTTCAATACACTACAAGTTAAGCTAACTAAATCTCTTTACCTGTGAAAGGAAGGCTGGTGCGTAGATGATGACTTCAAATGTCCCCTTGTCCTCGATCGTGTGGAACTTGCAGGAGCTGGTTTCAAAAATCGTTGCTTTCTTTTGTTTTCTTGGTTGAATTCAACCATGTAGACTTTGAGCCATGGGAAGGTAGCATTAGACAATTTTAAATTGCAATCTCTCATGTCAAGAGATCGATTGACGAAACATAAAACTATTGCTTTACTTTATAAGAAAATAATTCTAGTACATTGGATCAATTAATTGCAATTATTAGAAAGAACTGGCTTAATCATTAATTAATCTCTTTTTCTATTAAAAAAATCACAGTTCATATTCCCTCCCAAAGACACTGGCTTGCTGGGCTAATGTTAATTAAAAGGATAATGGAGTCCACACTGGAAGAACTTGTACATTGGTAGAGGTCCCCATCTTCACATTCATGGATTTAAAAGATTTACTTTGTTTATTCCTAACTTATAACTAATTAAGCTGTGGCTACTGGGATCTAACACTCCAATGGCAAAGCCTCAATTCCATGAACCTTATAACTAGAGAAATTATTGCATCCACTACTAATCAAATCTCTTTTATCCACTAGAATGATGATCCCCTTTTTACATCAGCTGCCTTTCAAAGCTCAGCCTCATCAGCAATTGATACTTTAAGCCAAAGGAACCAATCAAATTAGAGCCTAAAAAGGTATCCTCTAAACATGTTCCTGTATTAATAAAATGGGTACTGCATTAAGCAATAAACTAAGAGGTAAGCCTCATCCCATCCTGTCTTTCGAGAAAGGAAAAAAAGGTGAAATGGACCATCCTAACAGTTCTTAGTATGTATAATATAATAAGACCTAATAGTGGAGAGGTGTGCATCACTAGAAGTCTTCTAGGAGGACATACTTATTAATTAATGGTGCCATAGTCCATCATTGAGGATATGCGCCAGCTGCACCAATTAGCTAACAATCCAATTCACTTCAGATATCGGTATCCAAGCATCTAACTTCTTGAGTTCGGAAGTTATTTTGATGGATCAGTGCAGGCCTGATTCAAGTTAGATTTAGTCCATCCTACATATACGTTTGAATGCTTTCCAATAATTAAGGTCCACTTCATGGACAACTGAACTGAAAGTTGTCATTACTGTTTCTTTGGGTACCACAAGAAAGTGCGATTGTAATTCAATTCATTACCATACTTTTTGAAAGCACGGCGCCTAACGTCTACAGCATTCTTTTTAGCGGCATCAGTTAGGATCTTAACTCTTTTCCTATTTAGAAGAGCTCAGTGAGGATGAATGCAGTCTAATATGTCATTAATTGACTAAAAGAAGGAGCTTTAATGACAGAACCCTAAGTTTTATTTTCAATTTGATCTCCAATTTAGGCTCATGTAAATCAGTTATATTTTTATTTTATTTTATTTTATTTTTGGAAGAACAAAATGAAGCTATTTCAACGAGTTAGCTTTAACTCCGGAGAGAAGGAAAAAAAGAAAACAAGACAGATGGTACGCGGATATTAATGCAGAAAATTTGGGAAAGGGGATCCTTATTGGCTTAGATATCAGTTAAGAAATATGGACATCACCATAACTTAACGTCAATAATCCAAAATTTTTATTTGCCATTTCAAAGTGCGAAAAAGGTTAACAATGCTATCATAAGCACACCATTTTCATTGGTTAATGCTGCTTAAAGAGCAATAGCAGTCATGCTTTATGACATGGTTGCTCATGAAATAAGCATACTGAAAGAATAACCAGAAATGATGGTTAATCTGGGTCCGTTCACCACGGCGAGAAGAACTACAGTTCTTAGCTTTTGAAATCTGTCCTTAACATACTGATCCAAAGGGAAAAAAGAAAACCTATGCTTTGTTTGCATAAATCATGGTCGATCGATATTCTAGGAAAGGCATTGATATATATATAAGAAACATAGTGTCTTGATGAAAATTCTGACACATAATAATGTATTTGACTACAAACATCCACCATATATGGTGTTGCAATTATGTCACAATGACATGGTGAATTCAAAATCCCATGCTGTCATGTTTTTTAGACTACTGCATCTCTTATCGTTGTATGATCAAAACTTTTAGTTATCCATTCATGATGAGAGTGATCATGCATGTTTTATCAGTAGATATAATGAGCCTATGAAGACCTATGGAAGCGCAGCTTTAGTCCTACATTGACTATATGTTGAGTAGATATTAGACACTAATATAGAGCCAAGGAATTCAAATAATATTTTTTGCATGAGATTCTAGCTTTTTTTAAAATTAAATCCATTATTTAGTATTTGGATTAGAAGGTAGATGGGACCTTTCTAAGCTAGGCTTGGTGTGCTTAGATCTCCAGTGCAGAGCCATCAATTTGTAGCTTTGGGCCTACCAACCCTAACCTGAGAGGATCCTAGGACGTTATGTGTGCACTTGCATGCATATATCTTGAGTCCTATACTAGATGTACATCGGAAAGATCCTGAATACTTATGTAGAGCTAAAGAATCTGAATAATATCTTCTGACTAACCTTTTGGATGAACTCCTAGAATTGCAGAGCCTTAATTAATTTGGGTGATTTATGAGTTTCGACATGAGTGCACAATCTAGAGATGGTTTACTGATCCTAGCAATTGCTTTAAATTTTTCTTAGTGCTTGTAGTACATGTTGGGATTTGCATTTAAGGGGATCTAGAGTCTAGGTCAAGAGTTATAGGCTGACTTGTAGATTTACATAAACAGCCAAGAGACTAGTAACAAAAGGCTTTTGCCACTTCATTGAACTAGACAACCTATATATTGAGCTGAAACCCTATAGTGCTAACTCACTTTATTTGATGCCCCTTTTATTCTTCAATCATGCTGACCTTTTCTTTGCATCATCTTCACTTATTAAGGTAGCAAATGAATTAATATGCTAATGACATTCTTTGGATAATTTTATACTTAAATAGAATATTTTTCTTTTTTTCCTTTTTCGAGAGTTATCGGCATTCCATACGTTTACAATGTAAGGCATATGTATTAGCTTCTATGGTACACCCACCATATAGAAATGCTTTAGATTAAGCTTACAAACATTTATTCATGCGTGAAGCTTATGATGCTGGTAAATTTGCACTTTTCTTTTATAGTTGGGTAGATGAGACTATGTGGACTTTGGGTTGTATTGAACTATATATAGTTGGGTACACATGCATGCTTCAAACCTATTTCTGCATTCTTAGCTTCTTCTTCTTCTTCTTCTTCTTCTTTTTTAAATAAGCTCTATCATGAGCCATCTACTTGCGTTTCTCAGGATTTCTTTTCCTTTTTCTTGTGCGGGAGAGGAAGGCACACCTTCTTATACTATAATTACACAAATCTAGATTTTAAAGAATGCACCACCCAAGAATCAGATCCAAAATCTTTGGTTGTTAAGCAGAAGGGGTCTAATCATGAGGGAAGATGCCAATTCACATCAAATCTATTGACTTGCACATGCCCAGGCTATACAGATGGACTAATTGATGTGGACCAAAAATGCCCCTACCTCAATAGTCATACTATCGACCAAAGGAGCACTGGGAAGTCTAAATTGATGACAGAGCATGACCATGTCATGTAACTTGACTCATAGGTGCTCAAACATCTTAAACTTTTGCAATAATATATGAGTTGTAGGAATCAATGGTTTCAAAAATTCAACAAAAATAGTATAGGTAAAATTTCAGGATGAGGCAACTTTTAAGACCATAGTCAATTAAGCTTTTCAATGCAAATCGAATCGCATCAACTGGAAGTCCGATGAAATTTCAATGCCAAGATTGAAGTCGTGTTAATATAGTCTGAGTCTACGTCAAAATCTTACCATTAGAAGACATAACTAGTGGGAAGAGCATTGTTGGAATAATTTCGGTTGTAGGTATCCTACCTTCAGTTGGTCTTCGAGTTCTAGAAAATTTATGTGTCACTGAGAATCAATCTATGCCATTCGATCAGATATAATGGTATTTAAGTCACCATCGAATATTTTTTCCATTCAAAACGCCTTTAATGTATAAGGAATGGTTCTAGATGACTGGCAAAGAAATTTGAGTCCTAGTTGAATTCTAGAGGCATACATGAGTTCTGGTGATTATAAGGAGCCCTAACACACTATAATAATTCCTATAACTCTCTTTCAAAGGATCTCCTTTATCTGATCTGACTCTAGAATGCCCTCCTTAAAGTTGATGCACTGTCGGTAGACTCATGGGAAGTCCAAATGAAAATCATGTAATTCCAGTTAGATCAAAAGGTTCAATGGTTATCCTTTACAGTGGCTTTTTTGCTTGCTATCTTTTATTTTATCTTGCTTCTACAGATATTGTAACAATTTAAAAAAGAATGCATGCTATTTTTTTGTGTTATTATAAAATTCTAAATCCTATCTAGGTAAGAGAGGCCTTATCAGTCTTGCTAGGTTTATTCTAGTAGTGTTGGGTACCATAGTTTATCTCTTACTTATAGGCATCCTTACCAAATTGCTTCCATATCTCCACTTAGGTTAACCCCTTTCCTTGTGTTCCGTGTGTGATCTTCCATATCTCCACTTAGGTTAACTCCGGACTGCAGTGCATTGGTTTCTCAGTATCATTTAAAATATGTTAATTTGTCTCAAGTAATCCAACACATGAAATGGATAATGCTTCTGATTTCTTAAACCATTATTATGTGGTATATTCATGCAATGTAAGATGAATTGCACCATTATACTTGGATTAAGGATCTTCACTGTAGTGAATGATTTATCGAAACCTCCTTTTCTTAAAACTCTTTCCTTGACTGCCAAAGTTTGATTATGCAACTTCATCTAAAGCTATGTCCAAAAAATAGAAATGCCTAACTAGATATCACGTATATGTTGTGCATGGAGTTTCCCTTAGTGAACTACCAGCAAAGTTGGACTTAATCTGACCTACACCAAATGGACTTGATTGAATTTAATAAGAAGTTTTCAAAGAAATTGGTGCACTGTCTTAAATTTTAACAAAACCACCACTACCAGAAATCAGCCTTTCAGCGAGAGAAAATCTTTCGGTGAAAGTCAAAAGTTTCTTGGTGAAGAGATTCACCGGGGGATTTCCAAAGGGACCCCATTTCTTAGAATATCTAATGTTGGTGAAAGTTCTTCTCAAAAATCCCTCGATAATTATGGAGGAACCGAAAACTTTCAGCAAGAGAATTTATCTTGGTAAAACTGAAGGCCATTTACCATGAACCAACAATTTTCCATGAAATTCACAAACCAAAATACATTAAAAAATCCCTTGATAATTGCCTAGGGATTCATTGAGGGAATATCCCTCGTTAAAATTTGGCTAGCTAAATGATTTGTGAGGAAGCTATCCCTTGCGGATCCTTCAGTGATAACCCCTAGCGGTCCCTTGGTGATGGTTTGATGTTTGTTAAAAAATTTTCTAATAATCCCTTGGTAAAATTTTCATCTGGCATTCTATTTTTCTTGCAAATTTCTTAATAAAGCTTCCACTTGAAAAACTTTTTCGTGAATATAGTAGCTGGTTTGTACATATCCTAATTCTCAACATATTTACTATAACCCAATTTTTTATGGCATAAAACAATACAAAAATACATTTGAGCAAATATTAATATGCCTAATTAAGTCTATGATTAAATAAATTGAGTATCCATTAAGGTTTCAATCTATAAGCAAACACACCAATCAAAATATTGAACAATTTAACTCCAGTTAGTACCTAGCATTAACAATAATACTATACCTAATAAGTTCATAATCAAACATCAATCACATGGAGGATCGATTGGCAGGTTATCTAACTCGGTTACTTTTTATTGAGGAGATGATAACTGCTTAGAAGATATAAAACCAAGATTAGAAATTAGAGATTGTAGCATCTCTCTATGTTGAGGATTTATCAAAATCGCTATAATATGCTTATACATAATCTCCATAGCTCCTTAGGCAGCAGAATAGACGGTGGATGCGCTTTCTGTAGAACCACGTGGTTGAGAAGTAGAGCATGATATAGAAATCCTTGCAATTATACTGGATGAATCTGCATGCAGTCCAAATCCGTACATCTTATTATTAGAAACACCTCCTGTGACTTCTACTCACATAGTAGCATCAAATAAAGATTGCAATTCAATCTCTGAGTCATAAACTAAATTTTCAGAGGGCATAACTTAGTTACATGATGTCCGATTTTGATGATCTTTTTTTAAAATTAAATTTTTTTTAAGATCTATGCAATTACTCCCCCTAATAAGGAGTTGCCTGGTGATCAAATCCAAATTTCTTTGCTTAGGATCCAAAATGGGTTGGCCAAACCAAAAATTTCTCTCTTGGGTAACTTTTGGTCGAGTATATCTCATAATCTAAAAGGAATCAGATGGAGTGCCAGCAGGTAAAGTTCATGTGTAGAAGTTAAAATCTACAATCTATAGAATTTTAGCTTTTATGAGTTTATTTCTACTAGTCATATTATGTTAGGAAGCAAGGCATATTAAAATTAGGAACATGAATCCAACCAAGCTTGAGTAAGGATATATCTTATTCTTATGAATATAACTATATAATTTACTTTTAAATGAATAATGAAATTAAAGAGGATGTAAAAATTTTGCTTTTACCAATTCTTGTACAATTTTCTCTTCCTGGTCGGATCATAGGATTCATTTAGTGAAGGGTTAAATACCTCATTTGCTCCATGTCTTATATGAATTTATGTTATGATAATGGATTAAATGCATTAATTTCTCATGTCGTTACTATTATATTACCACTAATATTCTCAATTCTTATAGTGTCTACTAGTGATATTTGCTTGGTACTAGCTAGATTTCAATATCACTAGAAAATTTCTAAGAAAAAATCCTTCTCTAATAAATATATATTTTTATTTTTAAAAATATCTTATTAGTACCAAGGAATCTATCCCTTGGTAAATCTCTGGGGGATAGAACTTTCCTTATAAATCTCTCGATAAAATTTATTGAAGTAATCACTCACTGATCCCTTGTAGATTATCGAGAGATTTCTAAGGGATTTACTATCCTCGGTAAATCCCTCACAAATCACTTAAAGATTTTTCAATGAAACTATATTTTAAATGTAACTTAACATTTCTTAAAATTTTTTTCTAATCCCTCAATGATTTTCCAAGGACAGATCTCTTGATAAAAGGCTGATTTCTTGTAGTACATATTTTGAAAGTAAATCTAGTCTATTTTTTATCCAAAAAAAGTATGAAAGGCCATTGTAATCCCCTTCCAAATTTAAAAGTTTAGTGGTTGTTGGTTTTTAGTACTTATCTCTTTATGTAACTAAGAGCTCTTTTTGCTTTGCAAATCCAATGGTATAACTCTTAAAAGTATAACAATTATGAAAGGAGAAATATCATCAAAATACTTTATATAAGATGATCAAAACAAGAAAGAGAAGCAAATATTAAAATCCAACTTTTTTTCTCAAAATTTAATGAAATTGAAAAAAAGAGCTATGCTATGGTAACTCAAAAATATAACCAAACCATGTTCCACCATTCATGTTGCTTCATTTCGTGGCACAAATCACAATGCAAAGATAACGAGAGAAATAAGAATACAACGCACTGCTTGAGTGACTTTTGAGTCATATCTTTGAGTTATTAAAGCTTTTTATCCGGGGGGAGTGGGGGAGAGGTTGAGATGACGTGGCCGAATTAGTTTTTGATTTATTTCTATCAGATTTTTGATGAATTTTAGATAGAAGATGACTTCTTTCTCTCTCCTATTCATTTAATATATAAATAGGTATCATTCAATTGATTTAATGAATAGTATTTATAATGTAAACCATCCAAAACTGTGTCTAGGATCTGTGGTAGACGTTCCCAGTTGATTCCTAGTGAGGTAATGTTCGAACTTCCAAGCATTGATTAGCTATGCATGTTGCATGTATAATAGCACTCGAACAAAGGCGCCATCGATGCATGTGATGAGACCTAGCTTGTTGTTTAGTCGAGGCATGCTGGGGCTTGCTCCACTAGCTGCCAGGCCATGAGAATTAACCAATAACAAGATACCTTTTACCTCTTACCAAAAAAAAATAAAAACAAGATACCTTTTACTAGTTTAATAGGAATCGGCCAGAAGGGAAAACTTCCTCTAGAATTTGCAAATAGAAGAAGAAAATAAAAATTATTTGTCATCTCAATGTCTTGTTTTATCTTTAGAATAAAGTTGTTTCGTCCTTTGTTTTCTTTAATAATTAAAGGAATTTCTTCAAACCTAGAATTTGCAAAGATAAACATAATTTTTTCTTGTCCTAAAGATAAAACATTGTCATATCAATGTCTTATTTTTTTCTTTAAAGTTGTTTCCTTTTTTGTTTTACCTTTCCAACAAACTTCTCCTAGAATTTGCAATTTGCAAATAAAATGGGAAAAATATTTGTCATCTCGATGTCTTGTTTTATCTTTACACTAAAGTTGTTTCTTCCTTCTATTTTTTTTTTTGTTACTTTAGTAATTAAAAGAATTCCTTCAAACCTTGAATTTGCAAAGATAAAACATTATTTTTTCTTGTTGTAAAGATAAAACATTATCTCAATGTCTCACTTTTCTTTGAAGTTATTTCTTTCTTGTTTTATCTTTACAACAAATTTCCCCTAGAATTTGTAATTTGCAATTTGCAAATAAAAAAAAATATTTGTCATCTTGATATCTTATTTTATCTTTACAATAAAGTTGTTTCCTCTTTTTTTTTTTTTTTTTTTTTTTGCCCCCTTTAGTAATTGACAGAATTCCTTCGAACTTAGAACTAGCAAAGTTAAAAAAATTATTTTTTCTTTTTGTACAGATAAAATATTTTCATCTCAATATCTTGTTTTTCTTCTTTAAAGTTGACCCTTTCTTGTTTTACCTTTGCAACAACCTTCCACTATAACTTCCAATTTGCAAATAAAAAAGAAAAAAAATATTTATCATCTCATCATCTTATTTTATCTTTACAACAAAGTTCTCTTTTTTTTTTTTCTTTTAATAATTAAAAGAATTCCTTCAAACCTCGGCCCACCAGCAGACCTACTCCTTCATTTCCTGCACAAGATTGCATAAGTTCCGAATAATCAACTGCACAAGTTTGCAAGAACTTGACTCCAATTTAGGCTAAGTAATTTTTTTTAAAAAATCCAAATATTTCTTTGCATTATATTCTGAACATATGCCGTATAAAATTCTTTAACTATAAAACTGCGAGAATGAGTGGGAAATCCATCCAGCACGGAGAAGGGCATATCCGCCAAATGATGGAACAAAAAAATCAGTTTTCCAAAATAAAAAGCATCAAAATTTCATAGAGAACCTTTTTTAAAGAAAAACGGAGCTCCAAATCTTTCTTTAAGCTTAATGGAAGAAAAGAAACAGGCTCATGGCTGTTCAGTTCTTTAGTGTTGAAGGGCCTCCTTCCTCTAGTGGTTAATTTGCTGACTGAAAGTAGTGCCAAATTTGGTAAAGACTCCAGCGGCTTTTAGTGGCGACATGGGTCCTAAAAAAGAGCGTTAAAGTCCACTGAATCAGAAGAGCCTTTTTCTTAAAGCTGGAAGGAAAGGTGGGGAACGAAGAGAATGGCGAGGATGGGGTCTGCACTCTGAAAGATGAGCGTGGGTTCCGCACCTTTCCCTGTGGGCAACTGACAGAGGACAGGAGCTGGGGAACGCGGGCAAAGCTACAATTCGCCCACGTCTCCAAAGTGGTGCCTTTCTGTGCTGTCGCCCGGAAAATGTGGCGGACAGCAACTGCCCGGTTCCCACGTCCTGCATCCCGAATGCAGGCCCCTCATCATGCTTTAAAAAAGAAAAATAAACAGTAGCAGATGCGCTCTCCTCACAGCAGAAAAAATACAGCATATGAGATGGAAACCAATATTTTATTTTAGAACAAAATGATTGCACCAGCCGGGAATCGAACCCGGGTCTGTACCGTGGCAGGGTACTATTCTACCACTAGACCACTGGTGCGTTGGATGATCGTCTTGATCGCCATCAAATTAATACAATTCCGACTCTTCTCTTCTTCTTCCAACCACCAGAAGGCTTCGCATAATTTGCCCGAGGCTTTGGCTTCATCCCCTGTGAGATCAGGTCAGTATCGTCCTTTGGAGAAGAGCCCCTCTTGCGCTTTTTCTTTTTCCTGAAAATCTTTTAGACCGGAAGCAGCTCGCTTATGATGGTGGATCACATTAATATAAGACAAATGTTAGGGCCAACTTCTGTAGAAATTTGATCATGTAATCAAATCAATGTGGGCTCCTAGAACTACTTTTGGTGTCTACTAGATGCTAGCTGCAGTTGGAATTATTACCGAGATGTGAATGAATAATTGCCATCAGCGGCACAGTGCTCCAACTACTCCAGATATTTCGCTAGACAGGATTATGAATCCATCAAAGTTCCAGCACCCATCAATTAGTTGTAGCCAATGACATGACCATGGTAGTAGCACACGTAAGCTAATCACCAAAAGTTCGATTAGCCCACCATGTAGAACAACTTCCAAAGGACAAAACAACCGACTATTCTATAGAAAACCATGCACTCAGAAAATTCTGTGTCAGATTTCAAGAACTGATGGTGGACAGCTGTGAACCTCCAACTCCTTAACAATAGCAGAACTCCTCAAAATCTTGGGAATACTCGTCGAAGTTAATCTCAGACATCCTCTGGATCCGATGGAAGCTATAGAAATATTGTATGCTTGGGACACATAAAAAAAAAAAAAAAAAAAAAAAAAAAAGGAATTTCAACCATCATGGAAAAGAAAAATTAATTTGAAGCAGTCCCAATATAGAACCAAGCTCATGGGCATGGGTGAAAAAGATAACATGATCTGTTTCATTGTCAAGTAGCTTCTTATCTTACCGTAGCTGATCCAAGTACCTCGTTTCTTTGTAAATCCGATTGACCAAACAAGTTCGTGATACTTTGTCCTTGGTTATTGGGTTAAACATGCCGTGTTATAGAGCAATTCCTACGGAACAGAAAAGATGGACTTATTTAAGCATGACTAACAACATGATTAGCCCCATATCTATTTAAACTAGGCGCAAAGGGCACCCTTAATTGCTCCATTAGTCAATAATCAGTACCACACTATAGGATTCCCGGCTATTCTTTTGATAAAGGTATGGTTGGAAGGTTGTTTAGTTGTCATGTCTGTTCTCTTATTGCCAAACAACTTCTCTGCTAAAGAATACAAAAAGTTATATGCTGCGTGAAAAAGGAATAAAGGGTGTAACATGCCTCATAATGCATGAAGACGTATTCAGACTATGATAAACTATCTAGGTTACAACTTGCAAGTCAATTGGTTGAAGAGTCTGGAAGCCAAAAATAAATAACAAACTTATGACTGATATTAACAAACTGTAGATAAAAACTTGTGGTGCACCAGAAAGATAAATTTTTTCCCCTTTATTACTTACAGAGAAGAATCCATTCATGGCTTCATCCATCTATAAAAACCCGCAGGCAGAAAACCCAACCTGATCTTCGGTTAATTGAAAAAGAAAAAGCCCTGTCTGAGGGTACAGACTATAGATTCCTATAAGTTGATTGTTACAGGGTATGTGAAAAATGTCATGAGATCTATCCAGCTTCCACAATTAGCTAGCAGTTCATGTTTTACTTTTGATAGACTAATAGACAGAAGACCGACGATTTTATTGCATAAAAAAAAATGCAAAGCTGAAATCATAAAGACCTCACATATACATATTGTTAAGTACATCATCAACTACTCGAATACTATTTTTCGGTATGATACAGTAACAATGCAACTTTACTTCCATTTGAGGATAAGTTACAGTTGGATTGTCATATTTCTCCCATGTATGCATACTTGCAGCAACACATGATCGGTATGCTAGCATCTTTAACATTAAACAATTCGAATTCTAGAATGCCCCAGAATTGGGCCCTTTGCATCGATATCTTGTTTGAACCGAAAAACATGGACAAATGATGATGGAGAAAGTTAAATGGCATTAGCACATGCTTGGTATTAATATTTGTTTGAACAGAGAACTAGGAGAAATGATGACAGAAAAAAGTTTGATGAGATGTGTCATCAACCACTGATTGCAAAATATATTCAAAGAATAAGCATTACACTAGAAACAAGCTATTCACTTAGGGTGAAGCATGAAGGCATCCAGACTGCACTGTTGATTAAGAAAAAAAATGACTTCTTTGACTTTGTCACATTCTGTTAAGGTAAAAATAGGTCTACATGCTTGTCAATTGAAGGAATACGCTTCCAGATTATAAGTTCTCAAAATAAACATATAAGCTCATATTTATCAAAAATATTCATTTATGAATAGATGTTAAGGGTCAACCTAACAGGCAGTTTCCAAGTCACCTGTCATCCAAGGAGCCTTACCACTTGAATCTTTTTGATTCTATCAAGAAAATCACCATGTGTATTCAATTCTGCTTAGCATTACATGGACATCTGGGTACCTCCATGATCTCAAAGCTTGAACTTTTTCTTTTGTCACTCTCACGAAAACACAGGAAACAAACATCACCCCTCTGACACAGCAGAATAATGGATTGAAGCGGTGGTTGATTCGACTCATCCACTACTTCTCACAAAAACTTATGCTATCACATCATGAAATTGTTTTCATGGTCACCTCTTGGTGCAGGTAAAACAGAACACCGCTTTAGAAATACTTATTCTAATGAAAAAAAGTAGTTGATCGGTTTGTACAATTGAGCCAGTGAACCATCAAGAAACAATCTCGCTGCATGATTTTACCTACTCAAAAGAATAATATGAATTACTTGACACCACCAATAAATCAGTTTCTACAGCCTAACCATTCAGGTGGAGAAGTTATGGACTACAAGTGATGCTTACCTCTTTAGTTGGACCTGAGCAGAAAAGAACCCACCACAATTTCCTTCTCAACCTACAAACATTTTAATTGCAAGCAATATTATCCTCAGATCCAATGCATTAAGTAGCAAAACAATGCATAGTTCATATATACGATCACATCTATAATTTTCAACATAGTGTTGATAAATTAGCAGTGCACAATTTTAATGTTTTTCTCCTGAGTACTGTTGCATCATGAAGCTGGTCAACATGGTGGTGCATAAGGCGAAAAGATCTACCATTGAAAGTCTATCTAGAGTTTAGAAGATTGAAACATATCAGGAAAGCTTCTTCCAGTGATGTACCATTTTCTTTAATTCATTTTATTGTGCAGGGACCCCCCACAGTTCCAAATTCTGAAATATCAATATCATACTATTTTTACATGAAATTACTCCATAAAAGTCATGCGGTTATTCAATGTTCAAGTTCTGGGAATGATATAGAGGATCAGTTTTCAAGAATGATGTTATATTCCAGTTTTTCAGGAACTGGATGGCACATAACCATCTCACTTCATGTTCCATTCCAGTAGCTAAGAACAATGTTTGGCTAGAACAAGTTCTTACTCCAGTGCATATGCCATAACAAAATACAGACTTACAACCCAAAGTCAAACAAGAATAGCCAATCTATTGGTGCCATATCACTCAGTACACTAACAAATATTTGAAAGGACAATAGTGTACTGAGTGATAAATGCTACTCATGGGAGATTTTCCAACATCCTATATCATGCACCCCCTTGATGTTGTTGCTTAGTAAAAGGACAATAGTGGTTAAGCTAAAAAATTGCAATCCACATTCCCAATAAATCTTCAAGAGATTGGATCGACAAATGTGTTTTGTCTCATCTAAAATAAGCAAGCATTTGTTGATCATCCACCAAAATGCTTGGAATCAAGGTTTTAAAAACTGGTACCGAAGGTGGCACCAGTTTTTTGCTGCACCAGCACAGAACCTGTCCATCTTGTACCAACACATGGATGGGGCAACACCCTAGACCATACAGAGATGCCCAAAAGTCCCTTTTACTTCTAAATTATTTTTAAATTGTTACTTATTTTATAAGCTTGAAGTAAAATATCTGTCTCTTTTGAATGTATCTCCTCCCCTGCCAGATCCCTTGTGAAATATTAATTTTACCCCCTGCCCCAACAAAAATAATAAATGTATTCATGCATGTGCAATATTAATTTTACCCCCCTACCCCAACAAAATTAATAAACGTATGTATGTATGTATGTGCAATATTGATTGTACCCTCTACCCCAACAAAAATAATACCCAACAAAAATAATAAATGTATGTATATATGTATGTGCAATATTAATTTTACCCCCTACCCCAACAAAAATAATAAAGGTATGTATGCATGCATGTATGTGTGTACATACATGCATACATATATATGTGTGTATTGCATATTAAGCTGTTTTGAGATAGTAAATCATTTTCAATGGCTTGGATCATGGATGTAGGACTTCTATTATAGAGTTTTAACCTGACCGGATCTAAGTCCAAATCCGATCGACCTAATCCTAGCCTGGCTCTATGTATATATATATACATATATATATCATCCCCCTTCTCTCTACGATCTCAATCTTGGGACCCCTAAACACTCAATATTGCCCCCCCCCCCCCCCCCCCCCCAGCATAGACACTGGCTTTGTACCGATGGTTACCGACCTAAACCATCTAGGACACTTAGGTTTTATGTGTTTTGACAACTTGGGAGCATCCTACAGGAATAGCATGGTATTGATCATACCATCTTGTTCTAGCAGTATCTAAAACCTTGCTTAGAACCATCCTTTGGGTAAAATGTATTGATGATTAAGAAAAAGTTTTACATGCTTAAAATAGTTAAAAAGATTAACTGGCCAGTAGATGTATCTCATAGTTACACGTTAATGATATCTCATTGTCAACATTAATATAATCTATATGCATGCCCCTAAGAAGCCTTTTTCTCATTTTTATATCTAAATGATTTTGCACCCTCTGAGGTTTTCATACAAGTAAAATGGCTATCTTTCCATCACTTTTTATTAAAAAAAAAAAAATCATATATATTCATATTGTCTAATATGCAGGTACCCAACTATTAAAATACTAAAGCAAAAGCCTATTTATTTTTATGCATCTTTACATTGAAGCAAAAACTATCACATGTTTTGTCATTATGATAATTTTTAAGTCCTCAATCGGCCCACTTGTTTTTTTTTCCCAAAAAAATGATATTCCAGCATCAAATGCATTCAAAAAAATTCATGTGATTGATTAGATATCCAAAGATCATCTAGAAAATATCTATACACCTATAATCATAATTCAACTCCAAACTTACTAGCATGGCTACTCAGATAATTTTCACAAATAAGTCTGAAGAAAAGGAAAGAAAACAATCCTGCATTCTTTTCATAATAAACTACCTTGAGCAGCTGTTAAGATGAAGTAGGAATGGGCTTTTGGAACTTTCCATGAACCCAAACCCTTTGCATTTTCTTCCCATTCCGGCGATTCACTGAGCTTACACAACAATATTCAAGCTCCAACTGCATGTACATAAACATAAAAGTCCTTAGTTATTTGGATGATCAAAACTTTGTAAACTTCTCCAACCACATTATCATCGAAACTCCTAAAAAAACCATTTAAACTAGATTTTTAAAATAATAATTGTATGATATCAAAAAAAAAAAAGAAGGTATAAACTAAAGTCGGTGGTTGTTGTAAGCTTGTTTCCACTTTCAGTCAAAAGGACAGAAAAATGCTAACATACAGAAGGGTGTTCTAGATAAAGTTTATGAGATCACTACAATATCTAGGACGTCATATAAGATAAGGATCAATAACATATTAGGGTGATCTTATTCAAAAAGCATAGATGTAATGGTGAAAATGCAGCAATGCCAGAAAAGGAATGATAAAATTGAGTTCAAAAGAAGAAAAAATTTGGAAGACCAATGCAACGTTCTCCAAAAGGAACCAACAACCCAATACATTAAAATAAACCAAATCCTCAGGGATTCTCTAGGGCTGGAAGTTCTCAACTCTGTCAGCTTCTTGCTTAATGTTTGGATCAATCTGCTCCATTGAAATTACAATATTTCCCTCTCCATTCTCTAGCTTCCCTTGTTTGTTTCATTCTCTTTTTATTCTCTCCCCCTATTCCTTTGCACTTTTTGCTCTTTTGTCTCTTTTATATACTTTTCTGTCTCTCCCTTATGCTATTGATTACCTTCCTTTTCTCCTTTCATTTTCTTAATGAAAGCAATTAGGCAAGGTTCGACAAGTAGCTGCAATATGCAGCCGCACACACCAATACAGTCCACTCAACAAACCACATCTGCTTGTCTAGGGACATATGCAACTGCTCGAACCACATTTTCAAATGTTGTGATTAGGCTTGCCCCATCTTTCCTTCAGAACAAATGAATTGTGTGCTTTTTGACAAACTTATCACATAAAAATCCATTAGTATTTCTGACACAACATGCATCAGTTTAGGAAAGATCATAACCATTTTTTCCCCAGAAATTGGAAATAGCAAGATATAATTAAAAAAACCACAGATAATACAGCAAGTTAAATGTCAGAAATAGAAAAATGAAATAAAACCAGCAAGGAAATAATGAAGAAAAATTATTTTGGTGCATTTAAGAAAATATTACATAATATTTCATTGGTTCACTTTGTCCTTTGTAATCTAAAGTCCATCCAAAGGGAGGTAACATTTCAGATCTATAAAATGCACGTTCTTTGGTATTAATGTGCACAAGCCCATCCCTGTCTTCCATTTTATGTTTAAAAAACCATCTTAGGTAGGCAACCCAAGATCTTGGGTTGGGTTCTAGAAGTTGAGTCTAGTTAGCTATTGGGACTGGTTTAGATCCGACAGTCAGATCCAAAATCTCATTGGGTAATCTAAAACCAACAACCAGACCACCTAAGAACCAATCATGAGGCCATATGATCGATTTGTTCTTGTTTATCCAGCTTGGCCTTTTAGATATTTACCTGCTCTTTTTGAGCATTTTCCATACATAATGTTGGAAACAACTTGTAAATCATTATACTTTGGTTTATGATCCCATGGGCAAATATTTCAATGAATCCAATTGTCAAAAAGCTAGCGCAACTTATCACACAGTATAGCAGTGCAAACATCCAAGCTCTGAATAACAGCACATACAAATGTATGTTCGTCCATACCAACACATAGCTGTGCAATATAAATTGATCTAGCCTTGTACAGAGTGGGGGAGATTTATATCTTCCTTCTCCAATTTAAATAGTATTTGACCACAGCAAACAAATTTTACATTATTATGGTACCAATATGGTCTGTATGTACCAATACCTCAAAATCAACAAATGAAAAGTAACCAATACAAAATTGCATGAATCGGTGTATGGTAAGTACATGCTGATCAAAGCAATTTCGGCATCTTGAGGGTCAATGCTGGTTTACTATGGGAACAGTAAATTGCCAGTTATACATCCCATTCTGATGGTATTTAGTTCTAATTTATAGTTAAGATGGTCTGGACATCTTTCTCACTTTTTTTTGGATTTTCCTTCATAAGAATTTGAATTTCGTATTTATGGATTGAATATATTAATAACAAAGAAAAGAAAAAAACATTGACACTGGACAAAAGTTAAATTTCATGATATTACATATCGTCTTAGTTTTCTTTCCAATGGTAATGGTTGTGTACATACAATAATTGGGGCATTAATATGTAAACATAATGACATGTCCATTATGAAGTCATCATCATGATTTTTTATTTTATTTGTGCCATTACTATGTAACACACCAGTGTACTGTTAAGTTGTAAATCTGAAGTTATGCAGTGCATTTGATATTAATAGGTAGCATTGATTAAATACTTCAAAGTTCAAACCACCCAGAAAGAAAAAACTGAATTACCTTTTTTTCAAGTTTTACCAATAGGGAAAAAATTAATTATTGACACCATCAACCTGCTTGAAGCAACTCATGATTTAAAGGGTCCCAAATTTAATTTCCTGGTATTTAAATACATATAAATACTATAAGTATGATTTCTCTTGAAAATAAATCAATCTTGTGATATATCTCATTCTTTGAATACTTAAGCTGGTCAAAGGATCACATCCATGCTCCAGAACTTTAAGGTAGAATTTTTATATAAGAACAAAATGAATACTTAATCCACAAAACGAGTTTCTCAAAATCCACTTAAGTCACTCATTCTCTTAAATTCTGGCTAGTTTAACCTGGTTTTCACTGGGTCACAAGCATGTCCATTCCAATTATGAACCCAGACTAGATAGGTAGCCACTTCACCAATTCTCTTGTCTGTCCATAGACCCAAAAGACTATAATCTGAAAATGGTTTGCCGAACTTGATTGAACTGCCCGGTTGGGCCCATACCGAACTGACCGACGTGGAATTAGGTCGGTTCAGCCCTGAAAATCAGAACAGGGGCCAAATTGGCCTGAACAAGTACGAACCACGCTGAACTGTGTGGTTCAGCCCTGTTCCTTTTTTTTGTTTTGTTTTTTTGCTGTTGGCTATGGTGGGTGTCCTGGGGGAACTTTTAAGTGAAAGACTACAGGAGGAAGAGAAGTATTTTGACTTCTCTTCCATTGTTTTCATCCCCGAAGAGAACTTCCCCTCCTTCTACAATATAAGCAAGATGTAAAACAAGGAGAACTCATCAAATAAAGGTATGTGAGCTTATCTCTCACTTATGTTTCTCCTATTCCTCTTTATTTTTTTTCAACTTCAAATCCATGAAAATTGAAAAAAATAAGGGGAGATCGTGCCAAAAATTTTTATTTTGGTATGATTTCATTATATGTTGTAGATCTATGGATAATCTACACAATAATACTAAAATCAATAATTTTATTAATTATATTATTTTTTAAATTAAAAATATATATTTGATATAAAAAATTATTAAAAAAATAAAAAAATTAACTATTAAATCAAAATATTATTTAGGGGCTTGCAAACTACTTTCAACATAAATTTAGTATCTACTTATCAAAATTTTGATGCATCATATATATAGTAACCTGGACCTAAGTTTGAATGAAATTAAAAAATAAGTAGCATTTCATGCATGTCCATTATCTTAGAAAAATATATGTAGCATCCATAATAGGATTCTACATGGATCTAAGATCAAATTAATTTTTTTTAATTTTTATATTATATAATATTTTTTAATTTAAAAAATATTTAAAAATATAAAATTACTTCAAAAAAATAAAAGAAAATTAGAAGAATGAAATTTTACTATTTTTACATAATTACTGAACTACTGTGATTGTTCAACCTTTAAGAATGGATCCATTAAAAAAAGAGTTGAAACATGATATTAGTTGGGATCATGAGTGAATGCTCTTAGGCCGACACCATTGAAAATGCCATTGATGCAATACAGAGTTTAAGGAAGAAAGAATAACTAAGTTGAAGCAATACTTAGTTGGCGGTTATCTCGATGCAACTATATACTAAAAGTGCTCACAAGAGATCCGTCAACCGATAAAAAAATACTTCACTGATTTCAAAGCAATGAAGGAGAAGACTTCGAAGAAAAAGATGGACTTTTGCTTGATTCCAACAAACCTAGAAGTCCCTTTCCTAACTGTAGTCGGAAAAGAGGACTCCCATTGGGAGTCTTCCTTCTCCCAACCTTACAATCTGGGGTGAGTGAGGTTTCATTCCCATAAAATAAAATAAAATAAAAAATTCGGTTCTTACAAGGGTGGAGCAGTCAGTTGACCCAATTCGCTCAGATTCAAAAATCAGGTAGAGTGGTGATGGTAGTCCTTCTGATGGTCATGGATCTAGTAATCAACGAGAGAGCGAAGGATAGGAGACCATCATTTCTAAGATGCAGCCATAAAGTGATCTTTGATTCACTGATGAGTCCCAGTTTATACATACCACATAGAATAAAGACCACGGTGTACGAGTTGGTAAAGTCTACGAGAATATGATTTCATACAAACGACGGGCTTCTCGAGATTATTCAGGATACTATGTAGCTACAGATGATCTCTCACATAGAGTTGGATCCATGGATATATCAGGTTCTTCATCATATTATGGATTCTCTTACCCATAGCTACATGTAGCTTATGATTCATATGGATATAGATGTGGTACATCCGAGGCATCGTCTTCCAGCAGCTACTATCTTATATAACTCGAAGTATCTTACGGATCGAATTTTACTGCTGACATATTCGGATGGGCCCCTCCACAGCCATACTATTGGCCCAAGGATACTTCTCGGATCCAAAGCTTCAGTGAGAGATCTGGGACAAGTTACAATACAATATGCATAACTTATGAGATCAGTATAGAGAACTACAATGCTATATGGTTAGAGAGATGGATTGCTATTCCACTAGATAATGTAAATGATCCAAATATTTATAAAAAAACATCAGCGCTCAATGAAATTCTAAATCTTGATATATTTGATTATTTATTTTTTATATTTTTAATTGATTTAAGTATTTTATGGTTCAATAATATCTAGTCTTTGTAAAGTTGTTCCCCTCTGACATAACATTATGTTAGACTAAGATCTGCATCACATGCTTAATTGGGGTGTATCGGAGTGATACAAATGCCAAATAACATCAACAAATATCAATTTGGACTTAAAATCATTCAAAAAATAATGAAAAATTGATTAGATATGTTAGAAATAAAAAAAAATAAAATAAACAAAAAAATTTGGTGTGCCAATCAAACCGGCACACCCCACCATACTGTACCGATCGAGGACCGGTACTGTTACCAATACTGGTTCAGCCTACCTCGATGTGAATCAAATAGATACATGCAACTAGGAAGGCTTTAAATAATTATTGAGAAAAATAAGTAAAATGCGAAACTATAGTTAAATTCATGTATGCTGGTTAACATATGTATTTGTATACCCCTCAATTTGTTCCATCTTATTCTCATTGTAATTCTATTTCTTCTATCCATTTTTTGACTTTTCATATTACCAATCTCCTTTCCTATGAGAATTTGTTTCCTTGTTTCCTGTTGAATCAAGATTTTAACCCAACCTGATTATACTACTTTCATTGAATTTTATCATTGCAAATATTTTGTTCAATTGTTAAACATTTTTTTGCTTTTTGGCCTGCTAAAAGAAACTAGGAACTTGCATTTTTTTTTTTTTGGCCCAGGTCAATGAAACAAGACAGACATAATAAAAAGCATATGATTTAGGATGAAAACAATAAAGAATGGGTTGTACATCTAGTACCTTGACATTTCACTTACCAATTACAAAAACAAATTTGTATCACCAGTTGCACATTTTCCTGATATAATTGCTTTTTAAAGCAAATTCCATTGTTGCTTTCAAAGTACCAACATTTAAAACATTAAGAGGTTCAGGATGTACCTTTTTGGTGCATACCCTGCAAACGTCCCCTCAATATAAGGGAGTCCAATCCGCACAAGAACCGCATGAACTACCAACACTGAGGGTAGAACAAGTGGTTTGGGGAACGATCAATATTGGTTGGCATCGAACTGATCCCAGACCACACCTGTACTAAGTAATAGCTTGGGCACCGCTCGAGAAGTGGGTGAAAAGGTGATTCTCTCATTTTCCACCTTAGAAGGTGGCACTACGAGGAAGGAAGACGGGCAAGTTGCTACAGGTTTTTCATATGAATTTTATTTTTATTTATTATATTTTTAAATAATTAACAATATATATCTAGCGAACATTGTTAAATTATCTGGAAAAGACAAGACAAATCAATAAGTGTAACTTCAGTGTAAGTTCAAGTTGCACTATAGAAATTTTGAAAAATTAAAACTTCATAAAACTGTATGGTTAAGTTATTGCCCAATAAATGATCCTTAATTATCATAGTGATAGTTTAAATGATTTTACATTGCAAGTGCTATTGTTATTAAATAACATTATAAACGTCTTCTTTATTTCACTACTTCCAATTTAATTAATTGCTCATTTTAACACATCTTTTAGATATATTTTAGCGTTATGTAATGTTATGGTGAACATTGGGATATTTATGCATGTTAAATTATTAATGACTTCAGCACCTATAGAACACCTTAAGTTAGGGCACGGGCATCTAGCTTGATACTCCCATATTATTTCATACAAAAACATAGAATTTAGATAAGAAAACAAACGAAAACCTAAATCTAGAGATTGGGGGTCAAAGAGCCATATAAAGGGTTCACATTCGGGTGTATTAATGCATACCCCTTGATACTCTTTGTCGGCAAAATCCATGATAGAGTGCATGTTGCACCCATCCTTGGTTGATAAAGTATCAATCAAGGGCAAACCTTGCTTCAAACCCATGTAATATATTTGTATCATGGTAAATGGTATTAGTATAGGCCTGAAAACTGATCACACCACAGAGTATGCTGCATCATACTACATTATGTACGATGCCATACCACCCATTTCAGCAAACCAGTGTATAAATAAGGGGAGATGATTTCAACCCCTCCCATCATCACCCTTCATTGCACCATGGTGAATGAATGCATTGATTCTGCACCTCACTTTTCATGCATCTCATGCTTGATGGAAGGTAGCCAATCAGTTGCCATTTCACTAATCTGGCCACCACAATTGATTCACCTATCATGTGTACTAGCAAATTTCCCTCTCAGCTTGTTTATTGAGCAACTGTATATGCCCGTGGATGTATCATGCTCCTTCTTCTTAGGGTGCCCTACCACCCCCCACCTCCGCCCACTACCAAAAGAAAAAACATGGGGGCATAACACAATATGCATGAAGGGTTGAGGAACAAGTTCGTTCATATCATACCAGTTCCACGATACCATACCATACTGGTTCGATGATACGATACCATACCATGGAAAAATACCAGCTCTTGGGGACCTCAAGTCTGGACTGAGGCAAATAGAGGATCAGGCCTGATGCATCCCTGCACTTGGGATGGCATGACGTCCAAAGACACCAATTTTTTAATTTATTTTCATTATCTTTATCTGTTCTCTTCATACTTGTTTATAATGATTGTTCCAGTCCATCTTGATCTGTCTTGATACCATACTAACCTGGATTCAGAGGAACGAGCCATAGTATTGGGATTTAAGCCCTTACAGGCACCATATCAATATATGGCTGATAAGCCCCCTGCGGTATTTCAAATATATACACAGAAAAACAACTTATTTTAAGAGATGAATTGCATATTTTAGCAAAGAAGTTAACAATTACTTCCCCAGGGATGAGTGTCAAAAGTAGTGATTATATGAGCATATAGATTGATGTGAAGCATACACCATGTGGGTACCAATCTTGATGCACTTCTATGAGCAAAAAAATATTGATGACTCCACCAGAGATTTAAGAAAATTGTAGCAAATTTTAAATTTATTCTTAAGTTCTTCTTCATGATTATTTGCTTGCATTGGCCCAAATCAAGTGCAACAACAAAATATGTGCTTCAGAACTTAAAAAAGGAAAAAAAAGAACACCCTTGATTAGGCCACTTGCAACATCAAAAAACATACTCCATAAATGATTTAATTTTGACAACCCCTTGAGAATAGGCACCATGGAAGATGCAATGCATTTGGGGCAACAAGACAGCAGGTTTTAGTCTTGCTAAACATCCAAATTATCACCATTAATTATGCGGACCTACTCATATTGCGCATATCTGAACTCAAAACAGAATGAGGCTTTTTCTTTAAATCTAGCACATCTATAACTCATATACGCTGTAAAACATAAGCATGTTGGTATTGGTGATGCATATAGAGTACACTGTACCTCAATGAAGCCAGCACCAAGGAAGAGATCCCTTACAATATCCAGTGAGAAAAAATATGAAAGAGTGCCATCTGATCTCATGTACTCATTGCACCCCACTCTTTGCTCCGGCAAAAATCGAAGCATTGTCATGTCATAAAGGCCTGACACATGCAGGCCAATCATTAGCTAACATCCAAATATCACCAAGAAATTGTAATCATTTGAAGGAACTGACTATTGTAGTTACCATCCCGCATAAGAAAAACTAATTGAATTTGCTATTGTCTAAAATGATCCATCAGAGTACATTACCATAATCTCTGAATAAGAGCAAACCCCCAGGTTTCAAAACAGAGAAACAATTATCAGCAACAAATGACATTTTTTGAAACGGCACTGCTGACAAGGTAAAAATCTGAAAAATAGAAACAGGATATAGTATTAAATTCCATGAAAAAAAGAAAACAACTAAGTTACATATTAAATGAGAATATCAAGGTTCATTGTCTCGCTACTGGACTCTATACCAGTACCATGATTGTACAGTTGGTATGCTTGGTATAGGGACTGTTCAGCATATTGACACTTAGTATGCCCTCCATACCGAGTCTTGGTTTGGTACCAGTACAATATGGTATGCCCCATACAGGGTTGTACGTACTGATACGACGAACCATGAATGGCATAAGTTACTTTACATGAATACATAGTTGTTCCAAGAAGAATCTACTGTTTGTATAAGGTTTACAGCTCAAAATAATGAACTGCCTGCTAAAGTCAAGAACCAAAATAAGGAAAAGCAACTTTCTGTTTCCTGTATCATGACAACACAAGATCCATAAAGCCTATTCTTCTGAAAGTGAATTGATGTAGAAGCAAGGTTATATAGAAAATGATTAAATGAAAATTAAGAATCGCTCTACAAATTCGAAAAAGGATGAAAGAAAAAACTCTATTTCAACAGGGGAACATGAGAAATACTTTTGAATACATTAATGCTTTCAGATAAATTTTATAATTTAAGTTATAGTATAGATGGCTTAAGAACAAATCCAAGCACCAAAAATCAAATGGATATATATTATAACAAAGAAAATGGTGTTGGTGAAGAATAGAAGCATAAACACCAAAAGAACAAAGTTAAACATGTGAACAGTTTGCACATTTACCTTGAAAAGAACATTCAGTTTTTTTTCAAAAAAAAAAGAACAAAAATTTCAAATCTGTTTATCTGTAGTGGATGTTAACTTTTATGTTTTAAAACAAGAAGCAGCTTCAAACTAGTGAAATGAAACAGTATAAGTCCATCTACCATGAGTCAGCTTGAAGGTTGTCACAGGCGGACATCTAGGCATCTAAGCAGTCCAGCCTACATGCCCGAGCAGCCCCACTGCATTGATGGCTGGTGCTTTCCAAGTTGTCACATGGGGCAGCCACCTAGGCACCTAGGTTGGTGCATTGCCTGTAGGCTGCTTTTTCACAAGGCCGACACCTATTTATGATATTATGCATCACGTTAAATTCCAGCTTTTTTTCTTCATATATGTTATGATGTCTTTTACTATCTAATAAATATATTAATATTAATTAGCCTAAGCATGTTCTTATCAAAGTACATTATTCACTACCCAAATTCAGTTTTTTTAAACTCCAGGAACCAACCTAGGCATTTCAAGGGGCCACTGTGTAGGACCACCTAATCATTTTGATCATCTTGGTCGGCTTTATGCATGCTATCACACCATAAATCATTGTCAAATCGTCCACACCAATGGTAATTTTTATAACAGAAAGAACAGTGCATTAACAGGAGAAACTTTGAAAATCTGAATTTCAAATACTTGACAGAAGATAGTAATCACCTTCTGTTACATGGAAAGATATAGAGGAAAGAGCATTATGTGACAGTTCATTGATGAAAATGCAATTTGTAAGAATGGAGAAAAGCATAACAAGTTTATCATGTGACACATCAAGTATTCTTCAGGAGTTCACATGTTTGATGATGAAATATTGAATAGAGTCGATAGGCCACACTTACCAAAGTAATAAAATCAACTCCACCAATACAACATCTATCTTCTCTCAAGAAGGATAAATCATTCAATCTTGTTGATTCATTTTCTTTAAAATCTAGGATAAAAGACCAAAGAAGGACCATAACATCAAGATCATGCATGGCGAAATAAAAAATAGATGCATAATAGGATCAGAAGTCAAAAACAGAAACCTGATGGGAGGTTTAAAGGCTTTGCCAATGTAGTCATTTGACAAGAAGCGCAGAACAACCAATTTGGAAAGCCACTTACAGAAAAGTCAAGTAAAAATGGGTGGAACTGATGTTCATGTGAGACCACATTTGCATTGGCTAAAATCTCCTTTGCCTTTTCAAGGACCTCCTCGCTATAGTCACAAGCATGTACAAGAATATTCTGTTTTGCACTGAATAAGACATACTCTTGTTATAATAAGCAGTTAAAAATAATATAATATGGCAGAATAGAAGTTCTAAAGATAAACTATAATATGCACCGAAGCATGCATCAAATTCCTGTGTTTACAAACACGAACTTGACATGTTAAAGATAATCAGGATCTCTTTTTTCCGTAGGTCAGGAAGAATTTTCTAATAAGCATAATGACAAGCCTCCGGAAGAAATGTTACATGGTTCTTCAGCAGAAAAGACAAGAACCTATAGTCTCTTATGACCACTATTTAGCAAGGATGACTGCAAGCTCACCTGTCATCACATGTATGCAGTATAAGCAACTTTCCATGAGGAACCAATGGACAGAACTTAGCATTCACGATGATAATGTTAAAAAAGAACCAACTCACCATCCTCAAAAAGGATACTGTTGACGCAGAATTTGGTCGTCGCCGGAATCCGCCGGAGTGGAGGCCAATGAGGTCGCCGTCGGGGACCTGCAAAACAAAGTTCCGTTCGAAGCCGGTGGGGGGTGGCTCCAGCAGGACCCTCCGACGATCAAGTCAGCTCTGGCCAACAGGAATGGAGTGCTCGGGAATGAGTTCCGGAGCTTGGAGAAGAAGAGGAGAGCTTAGAGATCAGGGATTTAGAGATTAGCGTATCTGGAGGGTCCTTTATAGGCGGAGCTTAATTAATGGTGACGGCCATACCGTCTAGTAGCGAGCTGTTGGGGCCGCATGGAGTTCGGTACGGAGAGGAAGACATCGTCAAGTGGATAGTGACAGCCATACTGGTGGATCATGGGCCGCATGGGGCTGGTTACGGAGAGAGTGGTGTCGTCAGTTGTAGCGGCCATGTCGTCCGGTCTCGTCGCCTGTGGCAGACTGATGGCGACAGTTCATCCAGAGGAGTTTGGGCTTGTAGAAGAGTTCGGCCGACTGTCTGGGAGAACTCCGGCTCCTGAAAGAATCCAGCTGAAGAGGAAGCTTGGAGGGAGTTCGGCTTCCGCAGGCGTCTGGACACGGAGAGAGTTCGGCCCTCGCGAGAGTCCGACTGAAGTTCGGCGATTGAGGAGTTCGGCTAAAGCCCTACCGCTGGGAGTCCGAAGGAGCTCGGCCACTAAGCAGTTCGGCCGGCTGTAACAGTTCGGCCAAGATCCGTCCGTTGAAGCTCTTCCGTGGCTACTGGCCGCATCAGGTTGGGCACCGAACTTGACTTCGGCAGGAGCGGGATTTATCCTCAACAATAGCCCCCCACTTCCGAGTTCGAAACTTGAAGGAAGAGAGTGCAGAGTGCAGAAAAGGCAACTGCCGAAGTTCTCTTATGGTCTCCATGCTGGTTCAGGTCGAAGCTCAGAAGAGATCTCATCTCCCGCTAAAGTTGATGTCGAAGTTGAAGCCCGGGGGAGATCTCATCTCCGACCGAGGTTGAGGTAGGCCTCGTCCGCTGCGATCGAGGTCGGAGGTTGAGCTCCTCGAGGTGATATTGTCTCCAGCAGCCAAGGTTAATACGGACGCTTGGGCGAGATCTGATCTCAGGATGAGGTTGTCTCCGATTTTATCTCTAGTCGAGGTTGTCTCGGCCGCTCGGGAGAGATCCTATCTCTGGCCAAGGTTGAAGTTGAAGCTCTCCAGTCGAGGTTGACACGGTCGCTCGGGAGAGATCCTATCTCTAGCCGAGGTCGAAGTTGAAGCTCTCCAGCCGAGGTTGACACGGTCGCTCGGGAAGAGATCTCATCTCTGGCCGAGGTTGTCACGGTCGCTCGGGAGAGATCTTATCTCTAGCCGAGGTTGTCAACGGTCGCTCGGGAGAGATCTTATCTCTAGCCGAAGTTGTTGCTCGCATTAGAACGAGGTTCTCCTCCTGTTCCTAGTGGATTGTGGGGGCACGTAGGGACCATTGTCAGGGCCTCTCCCCCCATCTCATCCTTTGTGAACGAGATCTTCGCTCGAAAGAGATCTTATCTCTAGCCGAGGTTATCAACGATCGCTCGAGAGAGATCTTATCTCTGACCGAGGTTGTCCACGGTCGTCCGAGAGAGATCTTATCTCTAGCCGAGATTGTCAACGGTCACTCGAGAGAGATCTTATCTCTAGCCGAGATTGTTGCTCGCATTAGGACGAGGTTCTCCTCCTGTTCCTAACGGGCTGTGGGGGCACGTAAGGACCATTGTCAGGGCCTCTCCCCCCATCTCGTCCTTTGTGAACGAGGCCTTCGCTCGGAAGAGATCTTATCTCTAGTCGAGGTTGTTGCTCGTGTTAGGACGAGGTTCTCCTCCTGTTCCTAATGGGCTGTGGGGGCACATAAGGACCACTGTCAGGGCCTCTCCCCCCATCTCGTCCTTTGTGAACAAAGCTTTCGACTTTGCTCGCGTTAGAACGAGATTCTTCTCCTGTTCCTAACGGGCAATTATTGACTACTTTTTTTATGTCATCGTATAGTTTTTGTATCCAGAAACAATATTATTGAAAGGAAAGAATTTTATTACAAAAAAATTACTGGCAGCGCATCCTCAAATTCTATATTTCAGGGTCGTGGTAGCGTTGTTCCTCCGCATTTCTTCGAGCGATAAGCTCCGGACCGGACGACCTCCTCCATCTCATGCTGGCCTCCGCAATTTGGAGCATGCTTCTCTTGGCTTTGACGTCGGAAGACGACGAATCGCCGATGTACCAAGCTCCTCCCAGGGGTAATGTGGATGACGCCGTGAGGTGGTTGACCTCCTTGCCGTCTCTGGCTATGGCAGCACCGAGCTCCTTGCCATCTCTGACTATGGCAGCGCCCTTGGCCGATCTTTTCCTGCTTCAGGCTGGTGCCGGAGGAATTTACCCAGTCGCCCCTTTCTGACGAGCTCCTCAATTTCGTCTCGAAGCTGGATGCATTCCTCAGTGTCGTGGCCGTGGTCGCGATGGTAGAGACAGTACTTGCTTCGATCGCGCTTGTTTGGATGAGACTGTAACCCTTCTAATCTTGGCAGCTGGTTCTTAACTTCAGTGAAAATCTGAGTTTGAGGAGCGTTGAGGGGAGCGTAGTCGCGGAACCTTCCGGGAGGAGGGCTTCTTCGCGCCCCTCTGTCGGGACTTCCTCGGTGGTGAGCTCGAGGAGTTCGAGCCCGCCTGTTTTCAGAGGGAGCCCATAAGCGCGGCCGGACTTCGCTCGACTCTACATCGTCTGCCAGCCGCTCTCTTAAGGCTTCTTCGTCCTTCAACTTGAAGGCTTTTTCCGCACGGGCATATCTCTCAGCTCGAGCCAGCAGATCGGCGAAGTCCCTAGGATACTTTTTTTCAGGGAGAACAGCAAGTCATTTTTCTGAAGGCCGCCTTTGAGTGCGGCCATCGCAACAGACTGGTCCAAGTCCCGGACCTCCAATGCCGCGGCGTTAAACCGGGTGACGTAAGCCCGGATGGATTCCCCCTGCTTCTGCTTGACATTCATCAGGGAATCTGAACCTCGGCGCGGACGTCGGCTGCTGATAAAATGAGCCGCGAACTGACTGCTCATTTGGTCAAAAGAGAAGATCGTACTCGGCTTCAATGCCGAGTACCAATTTCTAGGTACTTCCTTTAAGGTAGATAGAAAAGCTCGGCACAGTATGGCGTCTGAAGCACCGTGGAGTAGCATCATGGCACGGAAGGCCTCCAGATGATCAACCGGATCAGAAGTTCCATCGTAGCTTTCAAGTTGAAGGAGCTCGAAGTTCGGTGGAACGGGTTCTTGCATAATTCGGAGGGAGAAAGGAGGTTCGGCGTAGACATCGGCATGATGAGTCGGGGCGACGTGGCCGAGCTCTTCAATCCGTCGGTCCATCTCCCGCAGTCTGTGATCAAGGGCACCGTCTTGGTTACAGATCTTGGGGGGCTTCCGGCTACAAATGGAGAAGGTCTCCCCCAGAAGAGAACTATGATCCGAACACGGATCCTCGACTCTCTGTTTTTCCTTTTCAGGGGCGATGGGTACTGTTGGGGATAAATCCCGCTCCAACCGAAGTCTAGCTCGATATTCGGCCTAATGCAACCGGTAGCCGCAAAAGAGCTGCGGCAGACGGGCTTCAGCCGAACTCCCAGCGGCCGAGCTTCTTCCAGCAGCCCGAACTAGGTAGCTGCCAAGCTCCTTGGACTCCAAGCGGCCGGACTTTAGCGAAATCCCCCAGCGGCCGAACTCCTCAGCGGTCGCCCCCTCGGCCGAACTCCCCAAGCAGTCGTCACTCGGCCGAACTCCTCAGCGGTCGCTCCTCGGCCGAACTCCTCAGCGGTCGCCTCCTCGGCCGAACTCCCCAAGCAGTCGTCACTCGACCGAACTCCTCAGCGGTCGCCCCTCCGCCGAACTCCTCAGCGGTCGCCCTCACCGAACTTCGGCCGACCGAGCTCCTACCGAACTCTCAAGTGTCCAAGCCTCAGCCGAAGTCCAACAGCCGGCCGAACTCCCAAACGGCCGAGCTTCGGATCCTCAGCGGCCGAACTCTTCAGCGAACGAGCCTTAGCTACATACCTCCAGCCAGACGCCTATGGGAGCCGAACTCCCTCCTATCTTCCTCTTCAGGAGCCCGAACTCCTCCGAAATGGGCACACGACGAAGGCCTTCAACCCTTCATTCGGCTGGCTCTGCAGCCATCACCATCAGTCCGCCGCAAGCTCTGCAGCCATCACCATCAGTCCGCCGCAGGCGATAGCGACCCACTGTCAGGCGGCGATGGCTATCACCATCAATCCGCCGCACACGGCACCATCCCGTGAGACTGACTCCGTCGAACCTCGAGCGGCCCGCCAGCACGCGGCTGCAGTTGTCACCATCAAGCTCCGCTATAAAAAGGACCCTCCCGATACGCTAAGGCTAAGCTCTCTGACCTCTAATCTCTCTGAGCTCTCCTCTTCTTCTCTAAGCTCCGGAACTCATTCCTGAGCACTCCATTCCTGTTGGCCGAAAACTGACTTGACCGTCGGAGGGTCCTGACGGAGCCACCCCCCACTGGCTCCGGACGGGACTTCGTTTTGCAGGTCCCCGGCGGCGACCTCGGTGGCCCCCACTCCGGCAACCTCCGACGACGACCAGTTTCTGCACCAACAGATTGGCGCTGGAAGAAGGGAATGAACCTTTAAGGTTCCCTTGTTCTTAAAGGAGTGTCCGGCGATAATTTCTCTCTCCGGAGATCCGTTCTTCCTCACTAGAGTTCTCTCCCGAAGAGAAAGTGCCTCGAGAGCTTCGACTCGGCGACCGGCTCCCGTTGCAGCCCTGGCAGCCCAGGCTCCACCCGAAGCCACCACAGATGCAGAGCAGTTTCTGGATGGGTTCGCGGCTTCGCCGAGGTGATACAAGCCGTGCGACAACCTTCGGACGGAGATTTTTGCCAGAAAAACCCGAGAAACCGGCCTTAAGGAAGAGCATTCGGGCATGCCAATCGCCTTTAGGAGAGAAACGGAGAGCAGAAGCTCTTCCGCAGAAGCGGAATGAAGTTCCGCGTAAAAAAGCCGAGCTCCCCAAATCAGAATGAAGTTCGGCGTGAAAAAGCCGATCTCTCCAAAGCCGAATGAAGTTCGGCGGAGAGAAAGCCGATCTCTCCAAAGCGGAATGAAGTTCGGCGAAAAAAAGCCGAGCTCCCCAAATCAGAATGAAGTTCGGCGTGAAAAAGCCGATCTCTCCAAAGCCGAATGAAGTTCGGCGGGAGGAAAGCCGATCTCTCCAAAGCGGAATGAAGTTCGGCGTGAAAAAGCTGAGCTCCCCAAAGCGGAATGAAGTTCGGCACAAACGAAGGCGGAGGAAAGTTCTCCCACGGAATGAAGTTTGGCGAAAGGCCGAACTCATCATTGAAATGAAGTTCGGCAAGGCCGAACTCTCCCTTTGAAGCTCATCAATGAAGTTCGGCGCAAGTGAGGCCGAACTCCACCATAAAGCCCACCATCACAGTAAAGTTCGGTGCAAGTAGTGGCGGAACGAAGTTCTCCCACGAATGAAGTTCGGCATAAGTGAGGCCGAACTTCGCAGCAAATCACCCAAATAAAGTTCGGCCGCACTCGAGACCGCCCCAGGACGATCGAGGCCGAACTCCCCTTCGAGTACGTCGCTACAACGAATTCACGGGCGGTGCAATAAAGTTCGGGCAAGCAAAGCCGACCCCCTCCCTGCGAGCAAGGAAGTCCGGACAAAGAAGCATAAAGTTCTCCCACGGAAAGTTTTGCGGAAAAGCGAAATGAAGTTCCGCGCAAGCGAAGCCCGAACTTCTCGAGCTCACCTACAAAGGAAGCCCCGACAGAAGGGCGCGAAGAAATCCTCCTCCCGAAAGGATTTCCGCAACTACGACCCGCTCCTCTAACTCGAATTCTCGGCGAAGTTAGAGCCAGCCGCCAAGACCTGAAGGACTACGGCCTCCCCAAACGTGCGCGATCGAAGCAAGTAAAGCCCCTACCATCGCGACCACGGCCACGACACTGAGGAATATGTTCAGCTTCAGGAATACATTCAGCTCCAGGACGAAGATTGAAGAGCTCGTCAAAAAGGGATGGGATAAATTCCTTCCGACGCCAGTCTGAAGCAGGAGAAGATCGGCTAAAAGCGCTGCCGTAACTAGAAAAGACAAGAAGGTCGGCCGCCTCGCGGCGTCATCAACGCCACCCCGGGGAGGAGCTAGGAGCTAGCTACATCGGCGATTCCGTCGTCTCCCAGCGACAAAGTCAAGAGAAGCATGCTCCAAATTAAGGAAGGCCAGCATGAGATAGAGGAGGTCGTCTGGATGGGACTCGCTGCCCGAGGAAACTCGAGGAACAACACCCCGACGACCCTCAAACGGAAATGTGCTGCGAGTGGCTTCCCCTCGGTAAAATTCTCCCCTCTCAATAATATTATTTTCTGGATGCGAAAAACTATGCGATGACAGGGAAGAAGCAGTCGATAGTTGCCGCGTTAGGAACAGGAGGAGAACCTCGTCCTAACGCGAGCAACAACCTCGGCTAGAGATAAGATCTCTTCCGAGCGACCGTACAACCTCGGCTAGAGATAAGATCTCTCCGAGCGACCGTAACAACCGAGCCAACCTGAGCGACCGAGGCAACCTCGGCTAGAGATAAGATCTCTCCCGAGCAACCACCTCGGCTAGAGATAAGATCTCTCCCGAGCAGTTCGGCCAGAGATAAGATCTCTCCCGAAAAGCAACCTCGGTCAGAGATAAGATCTCTCCCGAGCAGTTCGGCCAGAGATAAGATCTCTTCCGAAAAGCAACTCGGTCAGAGATAAGATCTCTCCCGGACAGTTCGGCCAGAGATAAGATCTCTCCGAAAAGCAACCTCGGCCAGAGATAAGATCTCTCCCGAGCGTTCGGCCAGAGATAAGATCTCTCCCAAAAAAGCAACCTCCAGAGATAAGATCTCTCCCGAGCAGTTCGGCCAGAGATAAGATCTCTTCCGAAAAGCAACGCTCGGCCAGAGATAAGATCTCTCTCGACGGTTCGGCCAGAGATAAGATCTCTCCGAGAGTTCGGCAGAGATAAGATCTCTTCCGAAAAAGCAACGCCGGCCAGAGATAAGATCTCTCCCGGACGTTCGGAGATAAGATCTCTCCCGAAAAGCAACCTCCAGAGATAAGATCTCTCCCGAAAAAGCACTCGGCCAGAGATAAGATCTCTCCCGGACAGTTCGGCCAGAGATAAGATCTCTCCCGAAAAGCAACCTCGGCAGAGATAAGATCTCTCCCGAGCAGTCTCGGCCAGAGATAAGATCTCTCCGGACAGTTCGGCCAGAGATAAGATCTCTCCCGAAAAGCAACCTCGGCCAGAGATAAGATCTCTCCCGAGCAACCACCTCGGCTAGAGATAAGATCTCTCCCGAGCAGTTCGGCCAGAGATAAGATCTCTCCCGAAAAGCAACGCCGGGCTAGAGATAAGATCTCTCCCGACGGTTCGGCCAGAGATAAGATCTCTCCCGAAAAGCACCTCGGCCAGAGATAAGATCTCTCCCGAGCAACCACCTCGGCTAGAGATAAGATCTCTCCCGAGCAGTTCGGCTAGAGATAAGATCTCTTCCGAGCAACCACCTCGGCTAGAGATAAGATCTCTTCCGAGCAGTTCGGCCAGAGATAAGATCTCTCCGGCTAGAGCACCTCGGCCAGAGATAAGATCTCTCCCGAGTGAAGGCCTCGTTCACAAAAGACGAGATGGGAGGAGAGGCTCGGACGACGGCCCGCATGTGCCCCCACAGCCCGTTAGGAACTGGAGGAGAACCTCGTCCTGACGCGAGCAAAGTCGAAGGCCTCGTTCACAAAGGCCTCGTCCTAACGCAAGCATCGACCTTGGCTAGATAAAGCAACTGTATCAACTTCAAGCTGGAGATGGGATCTCCCCCGAGCTTCGACCCAGACCAGCACAGAGCTCAGAGGAAGACTTCGGCAGTCGCCTTTCCTGCACTCCCTTCCTTCGATTTTCGAACTCGGGAGTGGGGGGGCTAGTGTTGGGGATAAATCCCGCTCCAGCCGAAGTCTAGCTCGATACCCGGCCTAATGCAACCGGTAGCCGCAGAAGAGCTACGGCAGACGGGCTTCAGCCGAACTCCCAGCGGCCGAGCTTCTTCCAGCAGCCCGAACTAGGTAGCTGCCGAGCTCCTTGGACTCCAAGCGGCCGGGCTTTAGCGGAATCCCCCAGCGGCCGAACTCCTCAGCGGTCGCCCCCTCGGCCGAACTCCCCAAGCGGTCGCCACTCGGCCGAACTCCTCAGCAGTCGCCCCTCGGCCGAACTCCTCAACGGTCGCCCTCGACCGAACTCCTCAGCGGTCCCCTCGGTCGAACTCCAAGCAGTCGTCACTCGGCCGAACTCCTCAGCGGTCGCCCCTCGGCCGAACTCCTCAGCGTCGCCCCCTCGGCCGAACTCCCCAAGCAGTCGTCACTCGGCCGAACTCCTCAGCGGTCGCCCCTCCGCCGAACTCCTCAGCGGTCGCCCTCACCGAACTTCGGCCGACCGAGCTCCTACCGAACTCTCAAGTGTCCAAGCCTCAGCCGAAGTCCAACAGCCGGCCGAACTCCCAAACGGCCGAGCTTCGAATCCTCAGCGGCCGAACTCTTCAGCGAACGAGCCTTAGCTACATACCTCCAGCCAGACACCTATGGGAGCCAAACTCCCTCCTATCTTCCTCTTCAGGAGCCCGAACTCCTCCGAAATGGGCACACGATGAAGGCCTTCAACCCTTCATTCGGCTGGCTCTGCAGCCATTACCATCAGTCCGCCGCAAGCTCTGCAGCCATCACCATCAGTCCGCCGCAGGTGATAGCGACCCACTGTCAGGATCAATCTGCCGCACACGGCCCGCACACGGCACCATCCCGTGAGACTGACTCCGCCGAACCTCGAGCGGTCCGCCAGCACGTGGCTGCAGTTGTCACCATCAAGCTCCACTATAAAAAGGACCCTCCCGATACGCTAAGACTAGGCTATCTGATCTCTAATCTCTCTGAGCTCTCCTCTTCTTTTCTAAGCTCTGGAACTCATTCCGAGCACTCCATTCCTATTGGCCGAAAACTGACTTGACCGTCGGAGGATCCTGACGGAGCCACCCCCACCGGCTCCGAACGGGACTTCGTTTTGCAGGTCCCCGACGGCGACCTCGGCGGCCCCCACTCTGGCAACCTCCAGCGACGACCAGTTTCTGCACCAACAGGTACGTTGGCCCTGGTACTCTTCCTTGGAGCCGATTTTCGACATTCCGATGGTGGGTTTCCTGGTGGAGTCGCCATAGGAGGCTGCTGTATGGCCTGCATTGCCTCCGTGAGGCCACGGACCTGTCGGACAAGCAGGTCGAACTGCTTCATATCCACTGTGGGTACAGGTGGAACCTGAGCTGTCGAGGCTGAAGCAGGAACAGACGGATCTGGATGGGATCGAGCCACGACCGTCGAGCGCCGAGTCGAAGCTCTCCTGGGAGGCATTTTCTCTTCAAAAAAGAACTCTAGTGAGGAAGAAGAGAGATCTCCGAAGAGGGAAGAGAGAAATCATCGCCGAGCACTCCTTTAAGAATAAGGGAACCTCGGAGGTTCAGGCCCTCCTTCTAACGCCAATCTGTTGATGCAGAATCTGGTCGTCGTCGGAATCCATCGGAGTGGAGGCCGATGAGGTCGCCGCCGGGGACCTGCAAAATAAAGTTCCGTCCGAAGCCGGTGGAGGGGTGGCTCCGACAGGACCCTCCGACGATCAAGTCAGCTCTGACCAACAGGAATGGAATGCTCGAAAATGAGTTCCGGAGCTTGGAGAAGAACAGGAGAGCTTAGAGATCAGGGGTTCAGAGATTAGCGTATCTGGAGGGTCCTTTATAGGCGGAGCTTAATTGATGGTGACGGCCATACCGTCTGGTAGCGAGCTATTGGGGCCGCATGGAGTTTGGTACGGAGAGGAAGGCATCGTCAGGTGGATAGTGATAGCCATACTGATGGGTCATGGGCCGCATAGGGCTGGTTACGGAGAGAGTGGTGTCGCCAGTTGTGGCGGCCATGTCGTCCGGTCTCGTCGTCTGTGGCAGACTGATGGCGACAGTTCATCCAGAGGAGTTTGGACTTGTAGAAGAGTTCGGCCGACTGTCTGGGAGAAGTCCGGCTCCTGAAGGAATCCGACCGAAGAGGAAGCTTGGAGGGAGTTTGGCTTCCGCAGGCGTCTGGACGCGGAGAGAGTTCGGCCCTCGCGAGTCCGACTGAAGTTCGACGATTGAGGAGTTCGGCTAAAGCCCGATCGCTGGGAGTCCGAAGGAGCTCGACCGCTAAGCAGTTCGGCCGGCTGTAATAGTTCGGCCAAGACCCATCCGCTGAAGCTCTTCCGTGGCTACTGGCCGTATCAGGCTGGGCACCGAACTTGACTTCGGCAGGAGCGGGGTTTATCCCCAACAGATACTATTAAAAAATACTAAAACAAACCCATACTTCTAATATATCATGATGATATTTGTACAATTAACTCCAGCAGAACGACTGGTCCCTTGCTTGAGCCAGAATATGATTAGAATAAACCAGGTAAGATTTGCAAAGCTAGTAATCGAAAGGTTGAAAATGTCTAAATGTAAAGAGCCTGTTTGGCTGCTCATTTTAGTTATCCATAGGATTACCAGATATAGGCAACCACTTTTTCCTTTTTTGTTTGTTTCGGGGTGGGACCTTAAGCATTAGAGAACAAGATTTTTTTTTTTCAAGGAACGCAAAATCCTCAAAAGCAAGGACAACATAAATCACCCCTTCAACAGGATCTATAATACCTAATTTTTTGGGGTATTTGATGGAAATCTCCAGATAGGTACATTTGTTCTTTCCTGGCAGAGTTTCTTATTCAATGGCTGCTATACTCTCTCAAACTTGGTGCACAAAGGATTTATCCACCAAACAGCTTATACAGCCATCTTAATAATCCTGAGGACATTTGGAGTTCAATCTTTATCCTAGTCATTCATCGACGGCTAGAGGTAAACAGAGGTATGCAAGTTTTAATAATACTACTCAAAAAGAAGAGAAGTAACATTACAAAGACATGTATGAAAATCACAAAAGACATTTTTACAGGCTTGCTACGAGAGTAGATGGCCTACAAAGGGAAAAATCATATATAAAATACATATCATAGATGAGAAAAAGGATCTTGGTTACCTAAAGTTTGATAAAGGAGCAATCGTACAGAAGCAATGCACTAAAACTATATCAGTTACATAAGCACCTAGGTTGAATAACAAGAATATTGAAAAAAAAAATGATATACAAAATTATTGCAGTCTCAAATAATATATTAAAAAGAGAAATGGCGAAAAGGAAAATACGCAAAAGAATAGCGCACTAGTAATGGGACTGGATTGATATTTAGTATGTATCAGGAGATCCATAATATAACCAATTTGGAATTAGTAACAAAGACATTAAGAAGCACATACAGGAATGAGATTTTGGAGTGGCAACAACAACCTAGGTAGAACTCAGTTAACTTTTGAAAAAAAAAAGAATCATGCTTAAAGGGATGACTAGTTCCTTGTCTTAATTATTTAACTTGTTGTTTTTTTTTCTTTTTTCTCCTATGTTGGTCCCTCTTCTTTTTCCACTTTAATTGATTCCTTCTAGACTTTCCTTTTACGTGTCCATGTTCTCCTTTTTGGTCATCATTTAAAAAAAATCAGGCATGAGATTTTGGAGCAGATGTGGCAGAATTGACATAGAATAAAAATGGATGCTAAGACAAAAATTACCGTAAGATGGGAAGAACTGTACTCCCATTTCCACATCCCACCTCCAAAAGATTGGTGAAATCATCACAATAAACTAATTCTGGAAATTCCTTCAACAAGTAGCGCCTTTCCTGCAGTAACAAAAGTATGCATGTTACAAACACTTTCTTATGGGGGAAAGACATGCTAGAATATTTAACAGAGTTGTGCTATTGAAATTATCTGTCCTTTGGACGTTGATAGATGATATATGCTAAATTTGCTTTCGAGTTTTTTTTTTTCTTCAACAGACTGACAACTCTGCTATCAAATTTAATCTAACAAAGGCATCCTTCTATCTTCTAAATTGTTTGTAAAAAACCCAATGCATTTATATATTGTCATCAACTCTTGGACATCTATTATTAAATCATTAAAAAAGATGCTGTTTTGTGATTGTGGAAGAATTATTTATCAATTTATGATCATAGAAGAAATTTAATAAAGCTTGAGCAATTGTCATAGAATTAAAATGAACTAGGTATTTCAAGAACTAAGATGGTGGTAATAAACATAGTTTCCCCACATGGTTGTTTTCCTTTGAGTGATAAATACCACACATGGTTATTAGCAACATATATAAGGTGCATATCATGTTATCGTCCACAACAATTGTTATTCGACCATGTTAACCTGTAATCTTGGATCTATAAAATGAAGAGAGAGATTGAAAACCTATCAAACTCAACTTCCGTTTAGTGAAATCAACCTAAATTCAATTTTGCTAATTGCAATCAAAACCATCAAGCCATTTCCAAATATTTGGCAACAGTGTTATGAATCCACAGCCCTTATCTTCTAATGTTTTCTTCCACAAATCTAATGTTTTCTTTCCTTATTTTTCTAATAATGTTTTATCATCACTCAACACTAATATCAAGATACATTTTCCTGTATGTCCCCACACCCCACCTTTTTTTGCTTGGCGTAGAGGACGGCAATTGATAACCCATGCGCCAAAAACTGAGAATTATCATTTTCATTACTTTCTCCACATCAGATCAATTTATGTATTGTATAATGGAAATTTTGCCCAAAGTCCTATCCATCATCCATTCAAACTAAAGCAAGATCCTACAGTTCTAACCACACATCTCCTTGACTATTCCTAATCCCTTCCTTTTGCACTTCTCTAAATTCTGCAAATGAATTGGTTGTCTTTTTAATCCCTCATTTCCCGTTATGAACCCTACCCTATCTTTACCTGATACGCCCAAAAAACTAGAATTAACGTGTTCATTACTTTATGCTTTGATTTTCCTCATCAGATCATTTAAAACATATATTGAAGACAACAAACCCTTTATCGATTTCATATATCTTTAACCTTTGAATCAGTCTTGTAAACACTAGAATTACATCAAAAATGTCAGAGCGACCTATTTCATATCATGCACTGATCTCTCTACACAAGAGCCATACTTAAAGCGTGCATTTATACTGCACCATTTCTCCACCGTGATAACATTTACGCCAGCCCTCTTGCCATGTATCTTAGTATATAGCTGCATACTATATTGAAATCGCACCAGTACAGACCAGTATATAGCAGTAACGTCCTGCTTTTACATTGAACACACAAAACCTCTCACCTTTTCATGCCATCAACAATTATACAAATCTTCAAATGTCGCCCTCTTTTTGCGCTCTTTTCATCAGAGCGAACCAAGACAAGTTCAAGCAACAGGAAACTTTGGGGGAAAAAACTGCCTAGAGTAAAAACACGAGAAAAGGCACCAAAAATGATACTAATTGGACCTAACAACCAATCAAAGATTCAAGAAAAGAAAGAAAGATTTCATTTGAACGTATAGGATTTAAACTCCATTAGAAAAGAGCTAAAGACAGAAATCATGAGAGAAGGAGCAGGAGGAAGAGGAGGGATTCGAATGGAAAACAAAACCTTGAAAAATCTTCCAGAGGAATGGCGCTGGTGGAAGCGCCTCCAGGCGTCCACGTCGCTCGGATGGGGAGAAGAAGAAGGGAAAGGGGCGAGGTGGTGGCGGAGAGACGGGTCTCGCTCCACCTCCTCTCGGAGCTCCTCCCATTGGAAATCGTTGGAGTAGTACTGCGCCTCTTTCTCTTCCACCATTCCACCGCCCTTCTTCTTTCCCGATATTTTTAACAGCCCCCTCGAGGGAGAACGAGCAGGCGGAGGAGCGGAGGTGCGGCAAGGCGCACGGCAGGGCACCGGAAAAGGCGGTATAAACGGAGAACGAGAGTTCGAGCAGGCTTCCGACGCCGGCAAAGGGCGGGCGGTGGAGGATGGTGGAGGGCGGATGAGGAGAGGGGCGTGCGGAGGAGCCAGGGGTGGCGGTTCATGAACGCGACCTGCAGCAAAGTGGGCCCTCACCTGAAGGGCACTGCTGCGGGCCGCACCTAGAGAGTTGGCCCGCGACCACTGCTGGATCAAGCCTGCAGCACTTCAAAAAGTTGTTTAAAAACCATTTTAAAACGTAAAAAACGGGCCTGGGTGGATTAAGCCGGATAAGCCCGTTATGGTTGGGGCATTAGCGTCGGTTACTTTGATCAGTGTGGTGCCACCCGAGTTTAAACCCAGGCCTCAGGCCTCTCGCAAACAAAGGGACATGCTAACGAGTTGAGCTTATAAGATTCGTCGGACGCGCACGAAATTTAAATTCAATCGTATGCGTTAGCATACTCATCTATTTTTATGTTATATAGAGAGAATTTCTAGAGTTGGACATGCGAAGTTGGATTTGAGATGTGAATTTTCTTATACATTGTTGGGTGTAAAACCTTTTCTGCCGAAGTCCGATGGGATATCTGGCTTTGAGAAAACTTCGTCCGGTGATGGTAGCCACGTCAGACTCCAGTCAGTGAAGAGTTTATGCTCAGATGCCAAGACTGCAGACATCCAATCTGAATCCATCGGTCGATCTTCTTCGTTCAGATTTCTAGCTTCATCGAATATTCTCAGAACCTGTGGGAGATTGTAGATTTCGCTTAGACGAACTTAAATAGCAATGATAGCCCCCAGACAGCTGAGTAACGGATTTAATTATGGCTTGGTTTGGCCGATCTTGACACTTTTTGAATCTTTTTTCAACAAAAAACCATCCAAGCTGTTCGATATTGGACCAACGCCGGATCAACAGAACTCCTCTCCAAACAAACTCCTACAATATACTAAAAATAGTAGACCTTGGGATTTCTACATCGAGAACTTTGAACATGCAAGCTTACAGACGGCCTTGAAAGCAATCGAGCTTCAAAGGAATAAATAAACAGGTTCTCTCTGAGCAGATCCCCTTCTGCTCCTTTCAGGCAAAATTTTTCAGTCGACCTCCTTCCATTCGAACTCCTCCCGGATATTAGATGATTTTCTTCCCATCAACCCTCGTCCATCCAAACTTCTTGTATTAGCAGAGAGGAAACTCATCGTTATATACTTGCTCCTCCAGTAGATCTTCTTTCGGATTTCTCCAACATAATTATTTTCGAATTTCTGCTCCTTCAGTCAGACTTCTCCTTCCAGCAAAACTACTCTCGGATTCCTTCAATGGACTCCCTTCAGGATTTCTTTAGTCACAGGACTTCCGAACTCCTTTCGGCCAAACTCACTGCAATCACCTAGAAAGGCCTCCATGCCTACGCAAATCCAGCTATCCGTACAGTATGAACCCACTTACACACATACTATCCTGAAAAAGACTAAACTCCTCTGGAATTGATGAAACTCAAAGCTTTTCACTACCAATGTCTACCTCATCCAAACTTCAACTATCAAATTCCAATGAACTGGCACATCACGACAACGGACACCATCCTCCATAACAAACTTCACGTGGCTCCGAAAGGTCCACTACCAGATAGTTACGGCTATCACCATCAGTTTGTTATAAGCTCCATCTATATAAGAAATTCTTCAGATACGTTTTCTTTCTAAGCTCTAAACTCTACTCAAAATCTCTCTAAGTGCTCCATTTTTGTGGATAGAGAACTGACTTGACTGTCAGAGAGTCCTGTCGGAGACACCTCACCTCCGGTCTAGGACTTGTCTTGCAGGTGCCGACGGTGGCCTTGTTTTCTTCAACTCCAGTCAATTCTAACGTTTTCTACACCAACAGAATTGACACTAGAGGAAGAGACTTCTTTCTCTTAAAGTTTTCTTATTCTTAAAGGAGCGCTCAGCAGAGATCTCTCTTTTTCTCCCTCAAAGTCCTTCTCCAGTCGATCTCACAAGGATGCCTTCCTGAAAGACCTCGACTCGATGGTCAACCACCTCTACGGTCAGATCTCATCCGAATTTGCCTGCTTCTATCTCATTCCCGACATCTCAGATTCCGCCGACAGCAATAGTGGATGCAGAGCAGTTTAATTTGGTCCAACAGGTTCGCAGCCTCACTGAAGTAGTGTAGGCCATGCAGCAGCAGTCCCTAGCACCAGTTCAGCTGGAGTAGGCTTCTCTGGAACATTGGGACCCAGTCTGGGGGCGACCAACTTGAGCAAGTCAATCGGTAACTTTCAAGAAAGAGAAGCAAAGGGTAGAGAGCCCCTGCTCTGATTATGATTCAATCCTTGGGGGGACCTCATCTTCATTCAGCCAGAAGACTTTGGAGATCCACGACCGTGAGGATTTTTTGGATCAAAAATTATAAAAAATGAACCGACAGATCGAGAAACTCCGTCATGCTCCTTTCTCTCACGATAATGATATCTACACCGACCCTCCTTTTTTCAAAAAATTATACAGGAACCAATCCCGCCGAACTTCAAGCTTTTTCAGTTCAAGAGCTACGACGGAACTATGATCCGATCAATCATCTTGAGGCCTTTCGGACAATAATGCTACTCCATGGCATGTCCGATGCCATCCTATGCCAAGCTTTCTCCTCCATCCTGAAGAGAGCAGCCATGAACTGATACTCAGTCCTTAAGCCGAGCACTATCTATTTTTTTCGATCAAATGAGCCATCAGTTTATGACTCATTTTGTTAGCAACCGATGTCCTCGACAAGGCTAGGACTCCCTCATCAATATTAAGCAGAAGGAGGGGGAATCCATATGAGCCTATGTCATTCGTTTCAACGCTGCTGCACTAGAGGTCCAAAACTTGGACTAATGTATTACAATGGTCGCACTAAAGGGCGGTCTTCAGAAGAATGATCTGATATTCTTTCTTGAGAAGAAGTATCTCAGGAATTTTGCGGATATGCTGGATCAGGCTGAAGGTTATGCCCGAGCAGAAGAGGCCTTCAAGGCTAAGGATAGTGAAGCCGTTGAAAAGTGACGAGCGGATGAATCAAGTATAACCGCTATTGGTGAAAAGCCGAGTAAAGCTCGGCCATGCTCTCGAACTCCTTTCAAGCGCAAGTGAGCCCAAACTCCTCCTCAGACTCGAAGGCAAAGAAGTTCGGATAGAAGGGGATGATGAGGTTTCCCCCTTGGAAGGTTTTACAACTATGCTCTCCTTAATGCTCCAAAAATTTAGGTGCAGATGAAAATCAAGAAGCAACTATCGAGGTCGGAGAGGATGCGCGCACATCCTGGCAAGCACAATTCCAATAAATATTGTCTTTACCATCATGATCACAATCATGATACTGAGGAGTACATTCAACTCTAGAATGAGATCGAGGAACTCATAAGACAGGACAGATTTGGCCGATTTCTGCGACGTCGGTCTGAAGGACGAAAAGATTGACTAAGGGCACTACCACAACCAGAGCTATCGAGGAGAAAGGAGCAACAAGGAGATCGACCTCCGCTTGGCATTATCAACACCATCTCTGGGAGATTTTGGTAGGAGAAGGTCGGCGGATTTGGGCGACCAACAAAGAGATGGAGAACTAAGGAGCCCCTGACTTTCACTGAGGCTAATGCACCGAAAGTTTAGTTCTCGCATAACGATGCAGTTGTAATTACTTTAAATATTATAGACTATGATGTACGTCACGTCCTTGTTGATCCTTGTTGATAATAGAAGTTCTATCGATGTTTTGTTTTATGATGCTTTCTCCAAAATATCTATATCTAATAGCTGGTTTGGATCAATGAACTTCCTATTGATAGGCTTCACTGGTAATACAGCACCAGTTGAAGGCATAATAATTTTGATTGTGGCTGCAGAATAATATCTGAGATAATCCAAGGCATAGGTGGACTTTCTGGTAGTAAAAGGTCCATCGTCTTACAATGCAATTCTCGGTCGATCTGGTCTAAATGTGCTTCGCGCAGTGGCGTCGATCTACTATTTGAAAATAAAGTTTTCAACAAGCTATGAGATCGGATAAGTCAGAGAAGATCAAGCTCTGACAAGACATTACTATTCAATCTTCTTGCAGAGGGGTGAGCAGTCATATCCTTGTCCGGTTGATAGGTTGGATGTCCGCGATGATCTAATCGAAGAGCAGGATAAGCCCATGGAAGATCTTGTTTCTGTTCCATTGAATGATGAAAATGCGAAGCATACGGTATAGAGTAGCTTGTCGAATTTCTGCAAAGGTACGTAGATGTTTTTGCTTGGATCTCCGACGACATGCCCGAAATAGAGGCTGAAGTCATAGAACATCGTCTGATTGTTGATCCCAAGCATCGACCGGTGAAGGAGAAGATGCACAACCATGCCCCAGAGAGACAAAAAATAATTGTAGAGGAAGTTGACAAGCTCCTCAAGATTGAATTCATTCGAGAAATAAACTATCCGAACTGGGTCTCCAATATCATGCTCGTCAAGAAGGTGAACGGCAAGTGAAGAATGTGCATAGACTTCAAAAAGCTGAATAAAGCTAGCCTGAAAGATAGCTACCCCCTACTTAAGATTGATCAGCTGGTGGATGCGACTTCGGATCAGGAGCTCCTCACTTTCATGAACGTCTTTTTCGACTATAACCAAAATCGGATGGCACCAAAAGATGAGAAAAAAACTACTTTTATTATTGACCGAGGTCTTTATTATTACAGAGTTATACCTTCTGGACATTATTACAAAAATGGCCTATAGCAGCTCTTACGATAACAGCGATTTTCGAAATCGCTGCCATAGCACCTACGGCAGCGATTTTCGTTAACCATTGCTATAAGTCCGACATATAGCAGCGGTTAACGAAAATCGCTGTTGTAGGTTGGACCTATAGTAGCAATTACAAAAAATCGCTGTCATAGATTGACTTATAAAAGCAGTTCATTGTAACCACTGCCATAAGTCGGACCTATTACAGTGGTTAGTAGGAACCGCTGCTATAATCTAATTTATGGCAGTAGTTAATTATAACCGCTGTCATATATTTTTTTATTTAAATAATATATAATTTTAAAATTTAATATCCATCTTCATCATTCATTATTTAAATAATTATCACTAGAATGTCATCGCAAAAGGTTGCCTCAATTCGATGGCCCTAGCTTCATCGATCCGAAAAATTTGATTTCGACGATCACGAACGATGATACGATGATCTGATAGATAGAGACCTTCGATGGATCAAAAAATCTGCAATGATGATTTTGATGATGTTTGTAGCGTACTATCAAAATTTTACTTTAATCGAATATCGTTATCAAAGGTTATAGAACTGCTGCTATAGATCTATGGCAGCAATTTTGGATAACCGCTGCCGTAAATCCATGATAGCGGTTCGATAACTGCTGCCATAGATCTATGGCAATGGTTCGATAATCGCTGCCATAGGTTAGATTAAAAATCTTCAAATTTTTCTTTCCTCTCATACGCGCTCAATCTCTCTCGCTCTCTCTCTCTCCCCCTCCTCTTTGTCGTCGGTGAGGCTCCTCCCCCTCGATCGGCATTGCCCCTCCTCCCCCGATCGGTGTCGCCCCTCCACCCCCCCCCGACCGACGTCGACCCTCCTCCCCCCAGTCGGTGTCGCTCCTCCTCTCCCACGGTCGGCATCACCCCTCCTTCCACCTCGACTGGCGCCGCCCCTCCTTCCCCGTCCCTCTCCGACCCCTCCATCCCGACCGCCCCCCCGCCACCCCCACGCCTCTATTCAACCTCCCTCGGCCCCAATGAAACCCACCCTCTGATGAACCTCCATCCAACCCTCCCTCAGCCCCCCACAAAATCCCCTCCTCCGACGAACCCCCTCCACCCTTGCTCAACCCCCACGAAACCCCACCCCCACCCCTCCGCCCCTCCCTCTGACCCTCCCTCGGTCCCTAGCGAATCTCAATTCGACCCTCCTTCGGCCCCCATAAAATCCTACCCCACCACCACCACCATTCTGACCCTCCCCCGTCGAGTGCGAAGCCTCCTTCGACCTCCTCGTCACTGTGCCCCCTCCCCTGGCTTTCCATCCCTGGCCGCCCTTGCTCTCTATCTTTTTATCTCTTTTTCTCTTTTCTCTATCTCACTATCTTGCTTTTATTTCGTAGGTTACCTCTAATGTCATCGTCCTCCTCTAGCGTCGTCGTCAGTGACCCTCGGAGCTTTCACTATGACCCACTCTCCATAACCGTAGGTATAATTTTTTTAAAAATTTTATAGTATTATTTATTAATCATGTATATTTATAATAATCTATAAAATATTTATAATAAATATTATAAATATTTATTATAAATATTATAATTATCTGCATGTCATAGTTTTTGAGCTGTGCCGTGGTGATAGCCTTGGGTCGTGTCATGTCGGTGGCTATGGACTAGATCTGTTAACGAATTGGGTTCGGATCAAAATTTGGATATTCAGATTTAGATCCAATTTTAATTACTGGTACAGGATCTAAATTTGAATATCCGACAGGTCTATACTTGATATAGGAAGGGAGGGATCTGACCTTGCTACCATCATTGGGAGGGAGGGGGTCCGGCCTCGCCAACGAGGAAGATCGAGAGAGGGAGAGTGGGAGATCGAGAAAGCGAGAGAGGGAGGGAGGGGGTCCGGCCTCGCCAGCATCACTGGGAGGGATGGGGTTTGGAAGGGAGGGATTTGGCCTCGCCACTATCGTCGATGAAAGTGATCGAGGGAATGGCACACAACCGAATCGGCTCAGATACACAGTCGAGCCAGCTTGAATTATGATCGAGCTGATTGGGGAAGGACCCTAACCGGATGTCTCAGGCATAAAATCAGTTGTCTCAGGCACAGAGCCAGCTCGGCTTTCGAACGAATAGAATTTGATATGTCATGATGTTATATTGATTAATGTTCATTAATGTTGTAAGTCATGATGGCACCAAAATACCATCTAGCTTTCACCCCTGCCTCTCGACAGGTTACGCGCAGTTCAGCATCCGAGGAGCAATCAGAGCATACTCCATCTACCTCAGCATCGACTACTCAGGGACCTTCACCATTGGTATCTACTCCATCGGTAGCATCTACTCCACCGACAGCTAAGCCTCTACCATCGCAGATATCTGAGTGTACATTTTTATTATATTAGCACAACATTATTTTTTATATAGTATTTGTATACTTATATATTTGCATAACGTATTTGTATTATAGGTGTATCATCCAATCGGACATTTCATGATCCCACACGTATGGCACACGTGTGGAACCGCCAGCATCAAGTGATGGTGCAGTATGATGCAGAGGGGACGCTGGTAGGAGAGATTGTGTGAGAGATGCATTCCTTTTTTGGAGTGCTTGTGAGACAGTCGGACATCATTCCCGTAGAGCCCAGAGACTGGCGTTTGATGGATGCTGCCGTCAGGGATCGAATATGAGAGGAGATATGGATAAATATGCACATCTTAGTTATATTTATGTATTTTATATGTTTACACTATATATGTTTGATTAGAATAATTTTGTAATTAATTTTTGATAAATTTGTGCAGAGGAGGTACAACTTTTTCGATCATGAGAGGGCTCGAGATGTCCGACTGAAGAAGATCGGAGAGTTGTATCGAGATTACAAGATCAAGCTCCATAGAAGATGGCTTGAGCACCGATGAGACACTGCGAAGGAGCTTGTTCCCTGGATACAGAACTATCCTCTGAGTCAGTGGGAGAGGATGGTTAGACACTGAAGGAGCCAGAAGTTCGAGGTAAAATTTCTAACTTTTAATTTTTTTAATATACTTAATATTTTATTTAAATATTTTTTAAATATTTATTATTTATTTGAATACTTGTTAGGCTATCTTCAGTCAAAATCGGAAGAACCGCGCAACCCAAGAGTATACACACATTCTAGGCCGCGAGTCTATGGCCAGTCGTATGCATAGAGAGATAATTAATTCTAAATCTTACTAGATAAATTAAATTCATATTTTTTATCATCTTTCTGATAAATTTATTCTTTATTATAACTGATGAGAGATGGAGTGATGTCCAGCCATAGCGAGATCTTCCAATCCAGCCGTACGGACAAGACAGGCAGGCCGATGAAAGTTGCGATCGAATATATTTTTATAAGTATTAAATATATTAGTATATATGTTTAGTATTATAGTATTTTTTTATAAAATTTTATTTTAATTTATAGTTACAGGATCAGTTAGATGCACTCACGAGCGAGGGCCTGGATACCTCTAGGCGTGGATACCTCTGAGCCCTATAACCATCTGTCTCAGGTCTTGGAGCCTGTGCACTCTGGAAGGATCTGATGCAAGCCCGGACATATGCCGATGAGCTACTGATTTGAGGCGAGCATCTTCGCATAGACTTTCGATGTCGTCAATCAGGAGAAGCTTGAAGAGGTGTTGGCACGGGCAGATCATACTGCGACGCGGGCAGATCGGGCTGAGGAATGCGCATCTCATCTGGAGGACATCATGAGAGATATAATATCGACGCTCAGTATGCATTTTGGAGTCACGGACTTTGAAGATATGTTGACCCGCATTTCAGCTCCAGCTTTGACTCCGATTCCAACTCTAGCTCCGACTCCTGATGACGATGACAATGATAATATAGATTTAGGAGATTTTTAATGTATTTTATTTTTTTATATTGTAATAAATTTTTTGGTAATAAAATTTTAGTATTTTAGAATAATTTTTATATTTATTATATTTTGTTATGTTATATATCTATATTTATTAGATAAAATATATAAAAAAATAAAAATTTTATTTTTTTTAATTATTCAAGATCTACGGCAGCGGTTTTATAATCGCTGCCATATCCATGCTAACCGCTACCATAAGTTCGGTATCAACCGCCACACTAGACCCATGGCAACGGTTAAGAAACCACTACTATAGATTATCCATGGCAGCGATTATGTAACTGCTGCTATAGATATTCTATGGCAATGATTACATAATCTCTGTGATAGATCGATGTATTACAGCGGTTTATAAATCACTACAATAGACTATCTATGGCAGCAATTCTAACAACCGCTGTCATAGAGCTACGATGATGACCATAGTAGCAACAATTAGAAAACAGCTGCCATAGCCTATGGCAGTGATTTTTTAGGCTACGATAGTGGTTACAAACCACTGACATAGTCCTTTTTTATAGTAGTGGAACTTAAAAATGTAGGAGCAACATACCAGTGCTTGATCAATAAAATCTTCAAGATGCAAATTAGTCGCAATATGAAGGTATATGTGGTACGGACACTAGAGCCACCAAAAGTCGGCAACATAATTTAGATTCAATTTGAATTGAAGAAGCCATATCAGAATAACTCAACTTCAGTTATTTTATTTTAGTCTTTTTGATCTAATCAATTAGTTCTTTTGATGCATTTAGTTTTGGGTCCATAGGACCATACTTGGGTTTATTTTGGATTGAGCCTTATTTGAAAAAAGACCATCATAAAGAAGCAAGCTTGGTCCACATCATCTTTGAAGCCACCATCCTCCACACGCCCAGGGAGAAAATATACATGACACTATGTGCCATGCTCAAGGATCCTCATGCCAAGTTATGCCAGGCATCAAGCACCCACATGGAGTTCTTTTTCTTTCCTAGAATTTCTTAAGAGTTCCTGATTTCTTACTTATTTTGTTAAAAGGCTGATTTCTTTCCTATGATTCCATAAAAGATAGATATAATATATTATTATATTTGAAAACCATACATAATATTTTATATTTTTGTTAGGAGGGTAGATTTTTTTCTTGTAAAGAAAATAGCATTCCTAAAGAAATAGGACCCCTAGGGTCCGATATAAATCCATGTATCTTTCATGAATGAGACAATGAATGAATGAATAACTTTATAATTTTCATAAATACTTATGTTGGTCGCTCCGAGAGGAAGAGGGTGTGAGATCCAAAATCACCCCATGAGGGGAGGGTGTGAGGCCCACATTTTTCTATCTCTTTAATTTTTATTTTCTTGATATTCAGTATTCCTACGATCTCGATTTGTCTTCACCATCTACCTATATAAGCCTATTCCACCAAAAGAAGATCTGTCTCCTCTAAAATTTTTATCTATCATACAAAAAGAGAAAAAGTGATCTATTATTCAATAGATCAAATGTTGACAAGAACCTTAGTTCCTTCTCAACTGATATTTAATTTTTACTTATTTTTTCAGATCCAATGTTGGTAAAATCTCAATTCTTTATCGATAGATCTGCTCGGTTAAAAGATTAAGAGTTCTAATCATGGTAGTTTCTTAACTATCATGATCCAAATTTTTTTTATCTTTTTTTAGATTTTCTTATGGGCTTAATTTCTTGCTATCCTTCATTCTATTTATATTTTTTTTTTATAATTATTCATGAGTATATTTAATTTTTACTATCTATCTATTTATTTTATTATTATTAGTTGTTTATTGATTTCTAAAATGATATTCATCAGCATCATTTAGATTGATCATGCTCTGGTCCCGTGTCAATCAATCACACCTCCTGAGCAGAGTATAGGCAACTATACTATCTATCTTGAGAATAATGTGCCACGATCGGATGTAATTTGTTGTTGACGAATGGAAGGAAGCATGGTCTTTTTTTTTTTTTTTAAGTTATCCCGCATCAATTTGGTATCAGAGCCAGATTGATTAGGGCTTTAGTTTAAATTCTATAATTTAAAATTTCTATAAGTTAAATTTTTATATTTTAAATTTTATAATTTACTTTTTAGCATTTTTTTTGCTTTTTTACTACATCTTATTCCTGCATCCTGGACTTGCATGACCACTAGATCAAGTATCCAATACCAACGTCCTACTTTTTCACCTAGTACCAACATGGATCCCAATATAGCAGTTATCATTAATGTCCTGATTGAGAAGTTTGATAACATGAAAGATTTTATGAAAATCATGAGTGAAAAAATAATAATACCAGAAAAAGCTAGGCAAAGACAACTTGAACCTGAGTCTCTCCAACTATCTATAGGATAGAGAAGAAGGAACCTCAACCTAGATCGACCTATAGCAGCACGCTCTCACCAGAATCAGTTCGATCAGGATGAGCATGTCCTTAGGAATGTGAAGATCGAAGCCCCAAGTTTTGATAGTTGTTTAAATGCGAGAGAATACTTAGATTGAGAATCAGGCATGGACCATTTTTTTGGATGGTACGAAATATCTGAAGCAAGAAGAGTTAGGTTTGCTAGGATGAAGTTGGTTAGGTAAGCCCGACTTTATTAAAAAAGTGTTGAATGTCTTCTCAACCAGAGAAGATAAGATTCGATAGAAACCTGAGATAAAATGAAGGAGAAACTCAGAGAAAAATACCTTCCTACCTCCTACCAACAAAGACTTTTAGATCAGTGACAGAGACTTACTTAAGAAAATAGATCAGTCACAGAGTACATCATGAGATTTGGTAAGTACCTCATGAGATGTGGAGTAACCGAAGATATGGTTGTTTTCTTATCTAGATTTAGAGCTAGATTATAAGAGAATATCCAGCATGAGCTTTTTTTGCGAGAGGTAACCACGTTAGAACAAGCTTATCAACTTATCCTAGACTTTAAAAGATTTTTTAGGTATTCGACCATCCATCATCTTGAATCCAGTCGAGTAACCCCTTCTGGATCGAGATCCAATACTACCCAGGCTCCTAGTAATGGACCTCCACCTACAAATTTTATTGTGAGAAAAGAAGATAAAGAAAAAAAGGTTGCAGGAGAGTTATCTAAGAAAAGTAGTTCTTGATTCTACTGCTTCAAGTGTCATGGTTACGATCATTTTGCTGCACAATATTTCAATCGATCTTTATTTATGGAAGAATTAGAAGAAAAAACTCTAAAAAATATTGAGGAAGAAGTTTATGAAACTGATCCAAACTTAGCCGAACAGTTTGAGAGTACTGAGAACATCCTAAATTTTGTTGCATCGGAGTCAGACCTTAAGCTTGGAGTCGTTAGGTATGTTCTAGCACAGACTAAGGAGAGTGAAGACTGGCATAAGACCTCTATTTTTTATACCTTCATAAAATTTAGCGATAAAATTTATAAGATAATTATTGATAGCGGTAGCTGTATCAATGCCATCTCCACCGATATGGTTAAGCGATTAGGATTAGTTCCTGTAGATCATTCCAGCCCATACCGTGTGTCTTGGATAGATTCTTCTTTTATTTTTATCAAACTTAGATGTCGTATTTTCATCCAGTTTCATTCTTATTAGGATCATGTTTGGTGCGATATCTTATCCATGGAAGTCAGAAGTATCATATTAGATCAGTCTTGGCTATTTGACAATGATGTTATGATTTATAGTCGAACCAACTCCTATAGTTTCACTCATAAGGGTAAGAAGATCACGATCAATCCTTCTCCATCTAAGGCTACTGTTGGGGATAAATCCCGCTCCTGCCGAAGCCCGGCCCAACGCTCAGCCCAATGTAACCAGTAGCTGCTGAAGAGCTTCAGCGCCAGGCGCCAGGCCGAACCCCTAACACGGCCGAACTGCCTAGAGGCCGAATCAGCGAGCCCTGGCCGAACTTCTTCGGACTTCCCACGGCCGAACTCCTTCGGACCGACCCCAGGCGAGCCCGTGCAGCCGAACTCCTTCGGACTTCCCACGGCCGAACTCCTTCGGACCGACCCCAGGCGAGCCCGTGCAGCCGAACTCCTTCGGACTTCCCACGGCCGAACTCCTTCGGACCGACCCCAGGCGAGCCCGTGCAGCCGCCTCGACCCCAGGCGAGCCCGGCAGCGAACTCCTTCGACTTCCCACGGCGCGAACTCCTTCGGACCGACCCCAGGCGAGCCCGTGCAGCCGAACTCCTTCGGACCGACTTCAGGCGAGCCCAAGTGGCCGAACCCCTTCGGACCGACCCTAGGCGACCGAACTCCTCAGCGAGCCCTGGCCGAACCAACTAGCAACCGAAGTCCTTCAACTGGCCCAGCCGAGCTTCTTCGGGCCTCTCAGCGGTCGAACTCCTCGGCAACCGTCCCGCGGCCGAACTCTACAGATGGCCGACCCTTCAGCCAGACGAACTCCCCCAGCTTCCCCCTCGGCCGAACTCTGTTACAAGTCCGAACTCCATTGGACGAACTGTCGCCTGCAGCAAGACCGGACGGCGCCTTCCTCTCCGTACCGGACTTCGTGCGGCCCACGGCTCGCGGTATGGCTCCCACGATGACTCGTCGGTATGGCTCCCACGATCTACCGGACGACGCACCGACGACTCTCTACCAGACGGCACTCTCCGTCCATGCCCGACGACTCTGCCCTCCACGACGACGTACCAAACTCATGCTGCCCGACGACTCTCTGACGGCACAGCCGTCACCATCAACTAAGCTCCGCTATAAAAGGACCCCTCCCGACATACTAAGGCTAAGCTTTCTGAACTCTCGACTCTCTAAGCTCCTCCACATCTCTAAGCTCCGGAACTCATTCCGAGCACTCCATTACTGTTGGCCGGAAACTAACTTGACCGTCGGAGGGTCCTGCCGGAGCCACCACCCCACCGGTTCCGGACGGGACTTCATTTTGCAGGTCCCCGGCGGCGCCCAGCGGCCTCGATTGCGGCGACCTCCGACGGCGACGGATTTCTGCACCAACAGATTGGCGCTAGAGGAAGGGCCTGAACCTTCGAGGTTCCCTTGTTCTTAAAGGAGTGCTCGGCGACGATTTCCTTCCCCTGCTCCGGATCTCTCTTCTCCCTCTTCAGTATTCCTTTTCTGGAAAGAAAAATGCCCCCCAGAAGAGCCTCGACCCGGAGGTCGGCAGCCTCCGCGGCCCGATCCCGTTCGGGTCCGTCCGCTCCCACTCCGGCCCCGGCGACACGGGCCCGCTCCGTACCCGCGGTGGATGCGGAGCGGTTCGACCTGCTTGCCCAGCAGGTCCGCGATCTTACGGAGGCGGTGCGGGCGGTGCAGGCCACGCATTCGCGAGGTCCGCGCCCACTCGACCGGCGCGGGGTTCCCCGGAGCCCGGGAACCCAGTCCAGGAGCGACCGATGTGGGCACCCGACCTCCGGCCCTCGGGAGAGAAGGGCAGCCGGCAAGGAGCCCCTGCTCGGACCGCGGCTCGACCCAGGGAGAGGCTTCACACCTATTCCGTGAGAAGACCTTGGGGATTAAGGATCGCGAAGACTTCCTGGATCAAAGGCTCTTGGAGATGGGACGACGCATAGAAGAACTTCGTCATACTCCTTCCTCCCGCGGTAACGATATTTGCACTGATCCTCCCTTCTCACAGAAAATTATGCAGGAACAGGTTACCGCCGAACTTCAAGCTCCCGCATTTTGAAAGCTACGATGGGACCACCGACCCGGTCGACCATTTGGAGGCTTTCAGGACTACGATGTTGCTCCATGGCGCGCCTGATGCCATCTTGTGTCGGGCTTTCCCTTCTACCCTCAAAGGAGCGGCCAGGAATTGGTACTCGGCGCTTAAGCCGGGCACCATCCTGTCATTTGACCAAATGAGTCAACAATTCGCGGCCCACTTTGTCAGCAGCAAACGGCCGCGCAGAGGCTCGGATTCCTTGTTGGCCATCAGGCAAAAAGAGGGGGAGCCCATCCGGGCTTACGTCACCCGGTTCAACGCTGCCGCGCTGGAAGTCCGGAACCTGGACCAATCAGTTCGCTATGGCCGCGCTCAAGGGCGGCCTTCAGAAGAACGACCTGTTGTTCTCCCTGGAAAAGAAATATCCCAGGGATTTCGCTGACATGCTAGCTCGGGCGGAAAGCTATGCCCGGGCAGAGGAGGCTTTTGAGGCCAAGGATAATTGAAGCTCGCGACAAGCGACGAGTAGGCAGAGCGGGAAGGCCCGCCGAAGAAAGAAAGCGCACCGAAGCTTGGCCGCGCTCCCGAACTCCCCCTGGTCGCGGGCGAGCCCGGACTCCACCTCAGGCTCGGGGGCGGGAAGCCACCGACGGAAGGGCACACCGAAGTCCCCCCCGACGCCGAAGTCCCCTCCGGCGCCGAAGTTCCCCCCGGCGCGAGGTTCTCCCCCGCGACGAGGTTCATCTCCGCGCCAAGGTTCTCCCCTCCGGCGGCGTTTTCACAGCTACGCCCCCCTCAACGCCTCGAAGGCTCAAGTGCTGCTGGAGATCAAGGGAAGACTTCCGGAGCCGGAGAGAATGCGTTCCCATCCCAGAAAATGCAACCCCAACAAGTTCTGCCTTTACCACCGTGACCACGGTCACGATACCGAGGAGTGCATCCAGCTCCAGGATGAAATCGAGGAGCTGGTCCGGCGGGGCAGGCTTGGCCGATTCCTGCAAAGACAACCTAAAAGAGCGGGAAGATCGGCCGAGAATGTTGCCGCCGGATGGGGAGGATCGGCAGGAGGATCGGCCGCCTCTGGCGTCATTAACACCATCTCGGGAGGACCGCAGCGGGGAAAGACCGACGAATCCGAGGGACCGGCGAAGAGGCAGAGGACCTCGGAGCCCGTGACCTTCACCGAGGCAGACGCCCAAGGGATCCGATTTCCACATAACGACGCGGTTGTAATCTCTTTAAACGTCGCTGATTATGATGTACGCCGCATTTTGGTGGATAATGGAAGTTCGGCGGACATATTGTTTTATGATGCCTTCTTAAAAATGTCCCTACCTGACACCCGCTTAGGGCCTGTAAATTCCCCCTGGTAGGATTTGCCGGACACGCCGTTCCGGTCGAAGGCATGGTGACTTTGGCGGTGACGGCGGGCCAATCCCCAAAATGGCCAAGGGGCGGATCGACTTTCTGGTCGTGAAGACCCCGTCCGCCTATAATGCAATCCTTGGGCGACCCGGCCTAAAACGCACTACGGGCGGTTGTGTCAACCTACTACTTAAAGATGAAATTCCCGACGAGCCACGGAGTCGGCGAGGTCAGAGGAGACCAGGCCCTGGCAAAGTACTGCTACTCAGTTGCCCTGCGCGGGGGAGACCGGCCCGACCCTTACCTTGTTGATGGACTTGGACGTCCGCGACGACCTCACTGAAGAAGGGGCGAACCTGCGGAAGACCTCGTCCCTGTGTCCTTACACGACGGAGACCCGGGGCATGAGGTGCGGATCGGCGCTCCAACTTGGCGGCCGAGGTTAGGAGACAGCTCGTTCGCTTTCCTCAGAAGGAATGCGGACGTCTTCGCCTGGGCCCCAGCGGATGTACCAGGGATCGACGCCGATGTTATAGAAGCATCGGCTGGCCATCGACCCAAGGCACCGACCCATCAGAGAAAAGTTGCGCCACCAAGCCCCAGAGAGACAGAAGGCGGTAGCCGAAGAAGTGGATAAGCTCCTCGAAGCCGGACTCATCCGGGAGGTCAACTATCCGACCTGGGTCTCGAACGTGGTCCTCGTCAAAAAAAGCAAACAACAAATGGAGGATGTGCGTCGACTTCAAGAAGCTGAACAAAGCCTGCCCAAAGGACAGCTACCCCCTGCCGAGGATCGATCAGCTGGTGGGACGCTAACCTCGGGCCACGAGCTCCTCACTTTTATGGACGCATTTTCTGGTTATAACCAGATACGCATGGCGCCCGAAGATGAAGAAAAGACCACCTTTATTACTGACCGAGGTCTCTACTGTTACAGGGTCATGCCTTTCGGACTCAAGAATGCAGGAGCCACCTACCAGCGCTTGGTCAATAAGGTCTTCAAGGGGCAGATCGGCCGCAACATGGAGGTGTACGTGGACGACATGCTAGTCAAAAGCCGAGCCTCGACGGACCACCTCGCCGACCTTGAAGAAACCTTCGGTGCGCTTAGGAGGCACAAGATGAAGTTGAACCCGACCAAATGCGCCTTCGGCGTGACCTCCGGAAAATTTCCTAGGATTCATGGTGTCGAGACGCGAATCGAGGCAAATCCCGAGAAAATCCGAGCCATCCAGGAGATGACTGCCCCGAAAATAAATTAAGGAAGTTCAGCGCCTGGCTGGGAAGGTGGCGTCCCTGAACCGCTTTGTCTCGAGGTCGGCCGAGCGGTGCCTGCCTTTCTTCCAGGTCCTCAGGCGACCGAAAGATTTTTGCTGGACAGCGGAGTGCAAACAGGCATTTGAGGAGCTTAAAAACTACCTCGGCGCGCCCCCACTGCTGGCAAAGCCCGAACCTGGAGAAGGGCTTGCTCCTATACCTAGCTGTCTCTCCAATGGCCCTGGCGGCTGTCCTGGTCAGGGAAGATGCGAAGGCGCAACAACCAGTCTACTACGTGAGCCGAGCCTTGAGGGACGCGGAGACCAGGTACTCCAAGTTAGAAAAATTAATTTACTGTCTTCTGATCGCAGCCAGGAGGCTCCGACCTTACTTTCAGGAGCATACCATAACGGTCCTCACGGACCAACCAATAAGAGCCGTCCTCCACCGGAGCAGACGCTTCAGGAAGAATCGCCAAAATGGGCGATCGAGCTCACGGAGTTCGACATCAATTACCGGCCCAGGCCATCGATCAAGGCTCAGATACTGGCGGACTTTCGTGCTGGAATGCACCGCACCAGTTGAAGCCGAGCTTGAATCAAGCGAGACTATCATCGGAGGGAGACCAGGCCCCAACGAAGCCGAGCTGTGGCGGTCGAGCTTCCCTGAAGAAAGGGCCGACCTTCTTGAAGGCGCCTGGGTTCTGCATGTGGATGGCTCATCCAACTCTAGCGGGGCCGGCGCAAGGGCTGGTCCTGGTTAGCCCCGAGGGGATCGTCACCGAGTACGCATTGCGCTTCGAGTTTCCCACAACCAACAATGGGGCCGAGTATGAAGCGCTGATAGCCGGGCTGCAGATAGCCAGGGAATTGAAGGTGGGTCGGCTTCAAGTCTATAGCGATTCCCAGTTGGTGGTCGGTCAGGTCGGCGGCAGCTACGAGGCGCGGGAGGAAAGCATGGTGATGTACCTCGGGAAGGTGAAGAACTTAATACCAGCCTTCGACAGCTTCGACATTCGGCACATCCCAAGGACCGGGAATACAAGGGCCGACCTCCTCTCCAAGTTGGCCACCTCTGCCCCGGCCGAACTACCAAAAGAAGGTGTTTCTGGAAACTCTGAAGTGCCCGACCACCGAGGAACCTCAGGCCGTCCTGCGGACGGACTTCGAGCCCAGCTGGATCGATCCGCTGATCGCCTACCTCGAAGAAGGGGTCCTCCCTCACGACCGGAGAGAAGCTCGGAAGCTCAGGAGTCAAGCCTCCCGCTACGTCTTGTACGAGGGCAGGTTATATAAAAGGTCGTACTCCCTCCCGTTGCTGAGGTGCCTCCGACCCTCTGAGGCCTGCATCGCGCTACAGGATGTCCACGAAGGACTCTGCGGAAGTCACGCGGGAGCCAGATCCCTATCGCAAAGACTACTTCGGCAAGGGTACTACTGGCCAACCCTACTTCGTGATTCCACGGAATACGTGAAGAGATGTGACCGCTGCCAGAAGAACGCCAGCGTGCAAAGGCAGCCGGCATCCGAACTCACTCCGCTCACTGCACCCTGGCCCTTCGCGCAGTGGGGGATGGACATCCTCGGCCCCTTTCCCAACGGCGTCCGGACAACGGAAGTTCCTCCTGGTCGCGATTGACTACTTTACCAAGTGGGTCGAGGTGGAACCACTAGCGAAGATCACCGAGGCCAAGGTGCAGGACTTCGTCTGGAAGACGCTGATCTGCCGGTTCGGTCTGCCCCGAGCCCTCATAACCGATAATGGGCGACAGTTCGCTGGAGCCCGATTTGCCGAGTTCTGCGAAGGACTAAACGTCTCCCACCACTTCACATCGGTGGCTCATCCGCAAGCCTAATGGGGAAGCCGAAGTGACCAATCGGACCCTGCTGCAAGGCCTCAAAACGAGGCTCGACAGGGCAAAGGGGGCCTGGGCAGACGAACTCTACCACATCCTCTGGGCATACCGAACAACGCAGAGGGTACCGACCGGCGAGACGCCCTTTGCCTTGGCCTTCGGCACCGAGGCAGTCATCCCGATCGAGCTCAAACTTCCATCTGCTCGAATCGTGGGCTTCAACGAGCAACTCAACCCCCAGGACCTCAGAGCCAACCTCGACCTTCTAGAAGAAAAGAGGGAAGCGGCCCGCATCCGGATGGCCACCTACCAATGGAAGGTGGCTCGGTATTACAATTCCAGAGTCAAAAATAAGGCGTTCAGGGTTGGGGATTTGGTGCTCCGACGAGCAGCCATCTCTCAGCCCCAGAGTCAAGGGAAGCTCGTCCCGAATTGGGAAGGTCCGTACGAAGTGGTAGAGGTCATCCGACCTGAAACCTATCGCCTAAAGGAGCTCGGAGGACTAACGCTTCCCCGACCTTGGAACTCGGAAAACCTGAGAATGTACCACCAATAGTTTCCCTCAATAAAACCTTGTTGCTCGACACTATCGTTTCAAGGTCGCTAAAAAAAAAGAAGAAGAGAAGAAGCGAGCGGAAATGTCCCGCTAGGAACGGGAGGAGAACCTCGTCCTAGCGTGAGCAAAGTCAAAGGCCCCGTTCGCAAAGGACGGGATGGGGGGAGAAGCGAGGACGACGGTCCTCATGTGCCCCCACAGCCGGCTAGGAACAGGAGGAGAACCTCGTCCTAGCACGAGCAAAGTCAAAGGCCCCGTTCGCAAAGGACGGGATGGGGGGAGAAGCGAGGACGACGGTCCTCATGTGCCCCCACAGCCGGCTAGGAACAGGAGGAGAACCTCGTCCTAGCGCGAGCAAAGTCGAAGGCCCCGTCCACAAAGGACGGGATGGGGGGAGAAGCGAGGACGACGGTCCTCATGTGCCCCCACAGCCGGCTAGGAACAGGAGGAGAACCTCGTCCTAGCGTGAGCAAAGTCAAAGGCCCCGTTCACAAAGGACGGGATGGGGGGAGAAGCGAGGACGACGGTCCTCATGTGCCCCCACAGCCGGCTAGGAACAGGAGGAGAACCTCGTCCTAGCGTGAGCAAAGTCGAAGGCCCCGTTCCAAAGGACGGGATGGGGGGAGAAGCGAGGACGACGGTCCTCATGTGCCCCCACAGCCGGCTAGGAACAGGAGGAGAACCTCGTCCTAGCGTGAGCAAAGTCGAAGGCCCCATCCACAAAGGACGGGATGGGGGGAGAAGCGAGGACGACGGTCCTCATGTGCCCCCACAGCCGGCTAGGAACAGGAGGAGAACCTCGTCCTAGCGTGAGCAAAGTCGAAGGCCCCGTCCACCAAGGACGGGATGGGGGAGAGGCGAGGACGACGGTCCCCATGTGCCCCCACAGCCCGTTGGGAACAAGAGGAGAACCTCGTCCTGACGCGAGCGAGGTCCAAGGCCGAGCCCCAGAGTCTACGGCAAGCTTCACTGCAGAAGACGAGGTCTCCTTCAGACCTCAGCTTCAACTTCGGTATCAGCATCGGCGGGAGACGGGATCTCCCCCAAGCGATCATAACCTTGACTGCAAAAGAGGAGGTCTCCCCCGAATCGACTTCGGTTGATGAAGGCAATGTCAACTCCGACCCTGACCACGGGGGGCGACATTGACTCCGGCCTCCACGTCGGCTTCACCAATTTTGGCTGGAAACGAGTCCAACTTCAGCGTCAACATTGGCTGGAGATGAGACCTCCCCCGAGCTTCAGCTGCGACAAATGCGGAGCCTGGAAGAAGACTTCGGCAGTCGCCTGTTTTGGTACTCCCTTCCTTCAATTTTTGAACTCGGGAGTGGGGGGGCTACTGTTGGGGATAAATCCCGCTCCTGCCGAAGCCCGGCCCAACGCTCAGCCCAATGTAACCAGTAGCTGCTGAAGAGCTTCAGCGCCAGGCGCCAGGCCGAACCCCTAACACGGCCGAACTGCCTAGAGGCCGAATCAGCGAGCCCTGGCCGAACTCCTTCGGACTTCCCACGGCCGAACTCCTTCGGACCGACCCCAGGCGAGCCCGTGCAGCCGAACTCCTTCGGACTTCCCACGGCCGAACTCCTTCGGACCGACCCCAGGCGAGCCCGTGCAGCCGAACTCCTTCGGACTTCCCACGGCCGAGCTCCTTCGGACCGACCCCAGGCGAGCCCATGCAGCCGAACTCCTTCGGACCGACCCCAGGCGAGCCCGTGCAGCCGAACTCCTTCGGACTTCCCACGGCCGAACTCCTTCGGACCGACCCCAAGCGAGCCCGTGCAGCCGAACTCCTTCGGACCGACTTCAGGCGAGCCCAAGTGGCCGAACCCCTTCGGACCGACCCTAGGCGACCGAACTCCTCAGCGAGCCCTGGCCGAACCAACTAGCAACCGAAGTCCTTCAACTGGCCAGCCGAGCTTCTTCGGGCCTCTCAGCGGTCGAACTCCTCGGCAACTGTCCCGCGGCCAAACTCTACAGATGGCCGACCCTTCAGCCAGACGAACTCCCCCAGCTTCCCCCTCGGCCGAACTCTGTTACAAGTCCGAACTCCATTGGACGAACTGTCGCCTGCAGCAAGACCGGACGGCGCCTTCCTCTCCGTACCGGACTCCGTGCGGCCCACGGCTCGCCGGTATGGCTCCCACGATGACTCGCCGGTATGGCTCCCACGATCTACCGGACGACGCCTTCCTCTCCGTACCAAACTCCATGCTGCCCGACGACTCTCTCCCAGACGGCACTCTCCGTACCAAACTCCATGCTGCCCGACGACTCTGCCGGTATGGCTCCCACGATCTACCGGACGACGCCTTCCTCTCCATACCAAACTCCATGCTGCCCGACGACTCTCTGCCAGACGGCACAGCCGTCACCATCAACTAAGCTCCGCTATAAAAGGACCCCTCCCGACATACTAAGGCTAAGCTTTCTGAACTCTCGACTCTCTAAGCTCCCCTCCACATCTCTAAGCTCCGGAACTCATTCTGAGCACTCCATTACTGTTGGCCGAAAACTAACTTGACCGTCGGAGGGTCCTGCCGGAGCCACCACCCCATCGGTTCCGGACGGGACTTCGTTTTGCAGGTCCCCGGCGGCGCCCAGCGGCCTCGATTGCGGCGACCTCCGGCGGCGACGGATTTCTGCACCAACAGCTACCAATAGAAAGATAGACGATGGATCAAAAAAAAAATATCAAAAAGAAAAGTCTTCATCTGATAGGTGCTAAGAAATTAGAGATGATCGTGAGTAAAGGATCACCAGTTTGGATGCTTGCTACGAGAGAAGTTTGTGAGGACACTAAGATGGATCATCCTAAGAAAGTAGTCAGCCTTCTTAGTGAATTTCATGATATTTTTTCTGAGGAACTCCCAGATTACTTACCACCAATGAAAAATATTTAGCATGCCATTTATTTGGTACCTGGATCTATTCTACCCAATTTGCCCCATTATAGGTTAAACCCCACTGAGCATGCTGAGCTACAAAGGCAAGTTGGAGAGCTGATGAAAAAAAGATTCGTGAGAGAAAGTTTAAGTCCTTGTGCAGTTCTTACACTATTGATTTCAAAAAAGGATGGAACATGAAGGATGTGCATAGACAGTCGTGCCATTAATAAGATCACCATTAAGTACCATTTTTTCATTCCTAGATTAGATGACATGCTAGATATGATGGCCGAAGCCACTATTTTTTCTAAGATTGATCTCAAGAATGGTTACCATCAAGTAAGAATTAGATCGGAAGATGAGTGAAAAACTATTTTTAAGATGAAAGATGATTTATATGAGTGGATGATGATGCCATTTGGGTTATCTAATGCCTCTAGTACTTTCATGAGATTGATGACCCAAGTACTACGATCGTTTATAGGAGTATTTATAGTCTTGTACTTTGATGATATTTTGATCTATAGTCGAACTAGGGAGGATTATCTAGATCATCTTTGAAAAATCTGCCAAGTCCTTAGAATAGAAAGTCTGTATGCCAATCCTAAGAAATGTGCTTTCATGATGGATCGTGTCAACTTCTTAGATTTTACTGTTACCCCCGATGGTGTGTCTGCTGATCCTAAAAAGATTAAAACAATAGTCAAGTGGTCGGTATCCAAGAGTGTGCATGACGTGCGAAGTTTTCATGGATTAGCAATCTTTTATCATAGGTTCATAAAAAGGTTTAGCACCATAGCTGCTCCCATCATTGACTGTATTAGAAAGAAAGATTTTGAATAGACTAAGGCAGCCAATAGAGCCTTCCTAAATATTAAGGATAAAATGACCCATGCCCTAGTCCTACGTTTACCTAATTTTTTTAAGATTTTTGAAGTAGCATGCGATGCATCTGGAGTTGAGATTGGTGGTATCCTTAGTCAAGAAGATCATCTGATAGCATATTTTAGCGAGAAATTTAATGATTCTAAACTAAAGTATTCTACTTACGATAAGAAGTTTTATACGATAGTCCAAGCCCTAAGATACTAGACATATTACCTACTACCACAAGAATTTATTTTATACTCAAATCATGAAGCTCTCTGATTTCTAAATTTTTAAAAGAAACTGAATCATAGACATGGTGGGTGGGTCGAGTTTTTGCAAGCCTATACTTTTATTTTGAAATACCGTATGGGTGTAGAGAATCGCGCTATTGATGCCCTAAATAGTTGTCATACTTTGTTGTCCACCGTTAGTATAGAGATTGTTAGTTTTGATAAGATTAAAGAAGATTATGAGGAGTGTCCAGATTTTGACAGCATACTTACCATTTTACAAAAAGGACCATCTAGAGAATATAGTGAATATACCTTTCAGGATGGTTACTTATTTAGAGGAGCTAGGCTGTGTGTTCCCCGTACATCTTTAAGAGATTTTTTAGTTTGGAACTACATGCTGGAGGATTAGCTAGACACTTTGGTAGGAATAAAATCATAGAGTTGGTAGAAGTTTAGTTCTTTTAGCCAAGCCTGAAAAGAGATGTCGCTCAAATTATTGCTCAGTGTAGAACGTGTGTCGTGATAAAGCAAAGAAAATAAAATATAGGCCTATACACATCTTTATCTGTACCAGACTGTCCTTGGCAAGATGTTAGCATGGATTTTGTTTTAGGCTTACCTAAGACAGTTAGGAAGCATGATTCAGTTCTAGTGGTTGTAGATAGATTTTCAAAAATGACCCATTTTTTGCCCTGTTGCCAAACATTGGATGCTTCGAAAGTTGCAAGAATATACTTTGATTAAATTGTTAAATTGCATGGATTACCCAAAACTATTATATCTAATAGTGATGTTAGATTCATGAGCTACTTTTGAAAAATATTATGGCACCTTCTAGGCACAAAATTAAAATTTTTTTTTATCTTTCACCCATAAATAGATGGTTAGACTGAAGTGGTCAATAGGAGTCTTGAAAATTTATTGCGTTGCTTGATTAGAGAACATATGGATAATTGGAATCTTTTATTGCCCCAAGATGAATTTGCATATAATAGCTCTGTTAATAAGTCCATTAGCATGAGTCCTTTTGAAGTAGTTCATGGATATCAACCTAGAAAACCAATAGATCTTATCCCACTGCCCATGTATGCTAGAATTTTCAAATTTGTAGAGATATTTGCACAGCATGTCAAGAGTTTACATAAAGAGATCAGTAAAAAAAATTAGTATTAGTAATAAAATTTATAAACAGAATGCAGATTCTCATCGACGGGCCCAAGAGTTTGCGGAAGAAGACTATGTGATGGTTCGAATGAGGTCTGAACGATTTTCATCATGAATCATCAAGAAGTTACATGCTCGAGGAGCGGGTCCATTTAAAATTTTAAAGAAGATTGGATCAAATGCGTATATTATGGACTTATCTTCTGATTTTGGAATTAGTTCTACTTTTAACGTTGCAGATCTTGTTGCGTATAAAGAGCCAACTTGGATATACCTAGTGAACCATTTGAGCCTGAACCAACTTTTGAGAGAGAGCCTATTTCTGAGTATTCACCAGCCAAAATATCAAAGCATGATCAAATTGAGAGAATTTTGGATGAGCAAATCATCTCCACCTAGAGTCGAGGCTATCAGCGGTACTTAGTTAGATGGTGAGGTCGATCAAAGTTCGAGAATACCTAGATCACTCAAGAAGAGCTGCAGCATATTAATCTCGATTTGCTTGAGCGTCACTAGAGCAGAATCGACCCCACTCGATAGGATCGAGTTCTTCCTACGTCGAGAAAATTGGTGCGGACACTAGAGCCACTAGAAGTCGGCAATATAATTTAGATTCAACTTGGATTGAAGAAGCCATATCAGAATAACTCTACTTCAGTTATTTTATTTCAGTCCTTTTGATTTAATCAATTAATTTTTTTGATGCATTTAGTTTTGGATCCATAGGACCATACTTGGGTTTATTTTAGATTGAGCCTTATTCGAAAAAAGACCATCATAAAGAAGCAAGCTTGGTCCATGTCATCTTTGGAGCCACCACCCTCCACATGCTCAGAAAGAAAATATACATGCCAGCATGTGCCATGCCCAAGGATTCTCATGCCAAGTTGTGCCAGGCATCAAGTGCACACATGAAGTTTTTTTTCTTTTCTAGGATTTCTTAAGAGTTCTTAATTTCTTACTTATTTTGTTAAAAAGCTGATTTATTTTCAATGATTCCATAAAAGATAGATATGATATATTATTATATTTGAAAATCATACATAATATTTTACTTTTTTATTGGAAGGGTTGATTTTTTTCTTGTAAAGATAATAGGATTCCTAAAGAAATAGGACCCCTAAAGACCTATATAAACCGATGTATCTTTCATGAATGAGATAATGAATGAATGAATCACTTTACAATTTTCATAAATACTTATGTTGGTCGCTCTGAGAGGGAGAGGGTGTGAGATCCAAAATCGTCCCATGAGGAGAGGTTGTAAGGCCCATCTTTTTCTATTTCTTTAACCTTTATTTTCTTGAGATTCAGTATTCCTATGATCCTGATTTGTCTTCACTATCTACATACACAAGCCTATTCCATCAAAAGAAGATCTGTCTCCTCTAAGATTTTTATCTATCATTTAGAAAGAGAAAGAGTGATCTATTATTCTACAGATCAAATGTTGATAAGGATCTTCATTCCTTCTCAACTGATTTTTGATTTTTACTTATTTTTTCAGATCCGATGTTGGTAAAGATCTAGTTCTTTATCAATAGATCTGCTTGGTTAAAAGATTAAGAGCCCTAATCAGGGTAGTTTCTTAACTACCATGATCTAAATTCTTCTTATTTTTTTTTGAATTTTCTTACGGACTTAATTTCTTGCTATCCTTCATTCCATTTATATTTTTTTTTGCAATTATTTATAAGCATGTTTAATTTTTGTTATCTGTCTATTTACTTTATTATTGCTAGTTATTTACTGATCTTTAAAATAGCATTCATCAGCATTATTTAGATTAATCGTGCTTTGGTCCCATGTCAATCAGTCATACCTCTTGAGTAGAGTATAGGCAACTATACTGTCTGTTCTGAGAATAATATGCCACGGTCGGACGTGATTCATTATTGACGAATGGAAGAAAGCTTGATTTTTTTTTTTTTTTTTAGACTGTCCCGTATCAATATGTAGATGATATGCTTGTCAAGAGCCGAGTTTCAATAAATCATATTATTGATCTTGAAGAGACTTTCAGCACCCTTAGGAGGTACAAGATGAAGCTAAACCCAACCAAGTATGCATTCAGTGTAACTTCGAAAAAGTTTTTGAAATTCATGATGTCAAGGCATGAAATTGAAGCAAATCCAAAAAAGATTTAGACCATTTAAGAGATGACTGCTTCAAAATCAATTAAAGAGGTTCAGCACCTGATCGAAAAGGTGGTAGCCCTAAATTGCTTCATCTCGAGGTCGGTTGAGCGATGCATACCCTTCTTTCAAGTCCTAAAATAGCCAAAAAACTTCTGTTGGACCACTGAATGTCAACAAGCCTTTAAAGAGCTCAAGGACTACCTCTACTCACCTCCCCTATTAGTAAAGCCTGAACCCGAAGAGGGATTATTTTTGTACCTAACGATTCTCCAGCAACCCTTGTGGCAATTCTAGTCAAAGAAGAGACAAAAGTACAGAGGCCGATCTACTATATAAGTCGAGTCTTGAGGAACGCCGAGACTAGATATACTAAGCTAGAAAAACTAACATTTGCCCTACTGGTTGCAGCTCAGAGACTTCGACCTACTTCCAAGGGCACACCATAATCCTCCTCACTGATCAACCAATCAAAGTAATTCTTTATTGAACGGATGCCTCCGAAAGAATAGCAAAATGGACAATAGAGCTCATTGAGTTTGACATCAACTACTAGCCTTGGCCATCGATCAAAGTCTAAATTCTGATAGATTTGACAGTTGAATGCACCATTGTTGAATGCACCATTCTGAATGAAGTCGAGCCTAAACAGAATGAAGTCAATATTCCCTGGTTACAATCGAGTTCCTCTGAAGAAAGAGCCGACCTTTCTGAAGATTTTTGGGTCCTATATGTAGATGGCTCGTCCAATGCTTTTGGTGTAGGCACAGGGCTGATCTTGGTTGATCCAGAAGAAATCATCGTCGAATATGCACTATGCTTTGAGTTTCCTCCGACTAATAATGGGACCGAATATGAAGCTTTGATTGCAAGGTTAAGAATCATCGAAGAATTAAAAGTAGATCGACTCCAAGTCTATAGTGATTTTTAACTAGTGGTCGAACAAGTTAATAGTGATTATGAAGCTCGAGAAGAAAGCATGATAAAATATCTCGAGAAAGTGAAGAGCTTGACTCCGACTTTCAATAGTTTTGATATCAAGCAAATCCCAAGAGTTGAAAATACTAGGGCCGACCTTCTCTCAAAGTTGGCAACATTGGCCCCGACTGAGCTGCCTAAGGAGGTCTTCTTCGAAATCCTGAAACACTCAAGTCTGGAAGGACGTAATGCAGATCAACCATGAGCTGTGTTGGATTGATCCATTAGTTGCTTATCTCAAAGATGGAGCTCTTTCTCATGATTCGAAAGAAGCTCAGAAACTCAAAAATCAAGTCTCTCGGTATGTTCTATACAAAGGCAAGTTGTATAAAAGGTCATACTCCTTACCCATCTTGAGATATCTCAGACCTTCAGAAACTAATTTTGCATTATGGAAAGTACATGAAGAAATCTACGAAAGTCATATAGGAGCCAAATTCTTATCACACAGACTATTTTGACAGGATTACTATTGACCGATCTTGTACCATGATTCTATAGAGTATGTCAAAAAATATGACCACTGTCAGAGAAGTGCAAATATTCAAAGGCAGCCAGCTTCTGAACTTACACCCTTGAGCGTCCCATGGCTGTTTGCTCAATAGGAGATGGACATACTCGGACCTTTTTTCATGGCATCGGGACAACGCTAGTTTCTCTTGGTGGTAATAGATTATTTTATAAAGTGGGTCGAGGCTGAACCTCTAGTAAAAATCACTAAAGCAAAAGTGCAGAACTTCATCTGAAAGTCGATCATTTATAGATTTGGCTTACCTCGAACCCTCATAATAGATAATGGACCACAGTTTGCCAGAGCAAGATTTACTGAATTCTATAAAGATTTGAATATCTTCCATCATTTTACATCAGTAGCCCATCCACAAGCAAACGGCGAAGCCAAAGTAATAAATAGAATCCTGCTACAAGATATCAAAGCAAGACTTGAAAGAGCAAAAGAAACTTGAGTGGATGAACTTTATCATGTGCTCTAGGCATATCGAACTATCCAAAGATTGCCAACTGGAGAGATCCCATTTATCTTAGCTTTTGAAATAGAAGCGGTCATCCCAATAGAACTCAAACTTCCATCAACACGAGTTGTGATATTCAATGAGTAGCATAACTCACGGGACCTCAGAACTAACTTCAACTTATTAAAGAAAAAATGAAAAAAAGCTCAAGTTCGGATGATAGTCTATAAGCAAAAAGTGGCCCATTATTACAACTCTAAAGTCAAAGATAAAATATTCAAAGTGGGGGATCTAGTACTTCGACGAGCAGTTATTTCACAACCTCAGAATTAGGAAAAGCTCGCTTCAAATTGAGAAGGCCCATATAAAGTAGAGGAGATCGTTCGATCCAAAACTTATCGCTTGAAGAAGCTTGGAGGAACAACACTCCCATGGCTTTGGAATTTAGAAAATCTAAGAATATACTATCAGTAGTTTGCCTTCAATAAAATTTTTCTATTTCAATATTATTATTTTTTGTTGCAAAAATCATGTGATGATAGAAAATAACTTTCCGAAGTAATCAAAACTAGCTATGCTAGGAACAGAAGGAGAACGTCGTCCTAACATTAGCAAGTTGGAGGTCTCATTAGTCTAAGACGGGATAAGAAAAGAGGTCCTTTCAACGGTCCTTATGTGTCCCTACAGTTCTATTAGGAATAGGAGGAGAACCTCGTCCTAACTTGAGTAAAGCAAAGACCTCATTAACCTAAGACAAGATAAGGGAAGATGCCCTTTCAATGGCTCTTATGTGTCCCTATAGTCCTGTTAGAAATAGGAGGAGAACCTCATCCTAACTTAAACAAAGCGAAGGCCTCGTTAACCTAAGACTAGATGAGGAAAGAAGTCCTTTCAACAGTCCTTATGTGCTCCTACAGTCTTATTAGAAATAGGAGGAGAACCTCATCCTAACTTAAGCAAAGCAAAGACCTCGTTAACCTAAGACGAGATGAGGGGAGAAGCCCTTTCAACGGCCCTTATGTGCCCCTATAGTTCTATTAGGAACATGAGAAGAATCTTATTCTAACTTGAGCAAAGCGAAGACCTCGTTAATCTAAGACGAGATGAGGAGAGAGGCTCTATCAACGACCTAATAATGCCCCTACCGTCATGATAGAAACAGGAGGAGAATCTCATCCTAACATGAGCAAAATGAAGATCTCCAATTACTTAAAACAGGAAGAGAGAATCCTTCAACGGCCATAATAGGAACCGAAGGAAGGCCTCACCTTAATAAAAGAAAAGGTCAATCTCATCGAAAATAGGAGAAGAATCCATCCTGATATAAACAAAGACCTCTGGATACCTAAAGCAGGAGGAAGGATCTCGCCTTAATGAAAGAATGAAGAAAAATCAACGAAATCAAACAAAGAAGGATAAACTCATCCCAGTATAGGTAAAATTAATCTCTGGTTATAAAAAGATAGGAGAAAAACTACTCTTTCAATAATCCTTCCAATGAAAGTTAAAGCAAAAGAGAGGAATGAAAAAATCAACAGACACTGAATCCAAACAAAACAAAAAGATGATCAAAGAAAATATTTCTTTATTAAATCCAAAGTTTATTACAAAGTGAAGGTCCACGAGATCATGTACAAAAAAAAAAAAAAAAAGATAACAAAATCCTAAGGAGGCCCGGAATCCTTAAACTTTGGACTGTCGACCCCTGCCATTACAAGAGATTGCTTCAGCCTAAGAATTTTTTCCTCAAGCTCCTTCTTCTTATACAGACCATCTATGTACATCCTTTTGGCGTGTTGAAATTTATCTTCGAGCTTTTACTGCTGCTTCCTCAAAACTTCAGACTCGACCTCTGCATCCCTGATGGCTTATTGCTCGTACGATAGCTGGATCCTTAGTCGTTGAACCTCAGCCTTCTTCCTCCCCACTACTTCTGAAAGCTCACCCAGTGTCCTCATTAGGGAGACAACCTGCTCTGGTCCACCACTCATACCGGATTGATGACTGTCATCAAGTTATTTTTGGAGCCAGATTACTTCACTATTAGCAGCACGAAGTCTTTGCACAAGCTGGGATATCCTCTCACTCCAACCCAACCGATAGGTATCATAAGTGAGCTCAACATCATACAGTTGCTTCTGGAGTATGAAGAACCTCTTCGACCAATCCCACTTATATCGAGCCTTGTCGAAAGACCATGGCGAGCTCTCCTCCAGCAGATAGATCTTCTCCTTCGCCGCCTTGAGATCGGCTTCGAGAAAGCTGATCTTCGCCATTAGTGCCCAAGATTTGTTGCTGACATTTTTCTTGAGCTCGACGATCTTCTTCTCGAAGTTGTCCTTCTGAATGCTGAAGCTCACAAAATCTTTCATGTGTAGCTTTCAGAGGTGGGTAACCTCAATCGTCACCTTTGAGGCATTCTTTCTGGATCCCCGAAGTTCGGCTTCTGCCTTCTTCAACTTTTTCTTCAGGTGGTGAATCTTCCTCTTTAAATTTTTGACTATGGGCTTCAAAGGGATACCTCGGGATAATAACTCAACGTCGGTTGGAGAAGATAGATCCTGACTACGATCGCTGGAGGAATTCTAAATAACATCTACCACAATATAAGTATAAAGAGAAGGAAGTTCATTTTCATTCCTCAAAATGTTTGGTATACATCGAAAGAAAAAGAAAAAAAAGTATAAATTTATAAAAAATCTTAGACCTCGGTCGGTACAGAGGCAAGTGAGGTCGATACATCCTTTGCGGCGTCGGGCTCGAGAATAGACTCGGGGGCTTCAGCTACAAGTTCGGGAGCACTCAGGATAGGTTCGGCGATGGAGAAAGCGGCGCCAGCATTGGAGGGACTGGCTCCCTCACTGGGTTCATCTGTCAGAAGGTCGAGGTCCACTCTAGAAAATTTTTTTGTAACCCTCCTCATACAGATCTCGAACCCCTCCAAGAAGGCTTCTTAGGCAAATGTGATCTTGATGTCCTCCATTGCTTTGGAGAACTTGAAGGCTTCAAAAGCCCTCTCCCTCTCGATGTTGACCTCCTATTCAACCTTCTTCCTTTTGTCTTCGGAGAGGGTCAGGGCTGCCCTCAGCCCCGTGAAAGCTTCTTCCTCTCTTCGCGATACCTTTCGAAGGTGCTCGACTTCTACAGTTTAAATTTTTGAGGCCACCTTCAAACGATCGACCTCGGCCCAAACCCTCTCAACCTCCGTCTGAACCTCAAGACTTTAGAAGCCTCGGTCTGACAAAGATTGGTGGCCTTCGAGTGGGCAAACAAGTAATACCCCAGCTACAAGATAAGTAGAAGTTAAGTTAGAACTTTAAAAGTGTACCCTTAATTCAAATAAGTTCAAAAAAATGGGTTACCTCGAGATAGGTGGTGAAAGACTTATCAAATATCTCAGCATCCTCCATCCCAACCATTTTTTCAATAATGTGTAGGAGGATGCTACCCTTCATCAAGGATTGGACGACCTTCCGATCATTCAAAGAAGCTCGCTCCTGATCAAAGCCTTCGCCACTAGAATTTTCGACCATCCTCCTTATCTTTTTTTCTGACGGCGTCCTTTTTCTTCTTCTTCTTCTCAACAATCTTGCACTGCTCAGAAAGCGAGGTGGCGGCATTCCCTCGAGACGAGATCAGAGGTGGTGCAGCCGCGTCGGACTCGGGGATGGGCGTGGCCTGGATTGGCACGGTCGGGATCGGCTCATCACTGTGAGCTTTCATGGATATTTCCCTCATAGAGCTGTCCTTCCTCTTAAGAGACTTGAGCCCCTTGGCCAGGCGGTTCCACTCCTTAGGAGTCATCTCTGCAGAAGAAAAATCAGAATCAGAGAAGGAAAGAAGATCGTGCACAGTTGGCAGGCTGCAAAGGACTACCTATCAGATTGAGAGGACTAAGACCAAAGTTGAATAAGGTCTAGTCCTCCTGGAGCTTGGAGATCGGTGGAGCTCGAAAGTTCTTTAGCTTGTTGGTCGAACTCCGATCCTCTTTCTCAAGCCTAAGAGCTCGGCAGACTGAGTCCCTTATTTCCCCCCAAGAAGAAAGTCCTAGTTTTAGGTAGAGATAGGAAATAAAAAAGAATTTCTCCTTTAAGTTATGAATAGAAGAAGGGGCACCCTTGAGCAACCCCTTCTTACTGAACTGAAAAGATACGTACCATCAGTCTTTGGCAGTCGGATGATGTTTGAAAGTAAAAAAATTATGGAACAGAAAGATGGAAGGTCAGATGTCAGCCATAATGCACAAAAAGAGAAATTCTATGATAAACCTGAAAGAGTTTGATGCCATGGCGGGGAAGAAAATGTTTAAAAACTTGAACAAGTCAGTTATAAAAGAAGGTATCGGTAGCCGAAATTTCATCTAGAGGGTTTCAACGTACAGGCAAGTTTGGCCGGGAGGAGGAGAGTTGGCACGATTGCTAGGGCCAGAGAGTTCAAGTTCGCAATCGAAAGAAATTTCAAACTAGATCCTAATCAACGAAAGATCTTTGAGCCAAAGTTTACATGAAATGATATCAAGGGCGAAGAATGGTCGAGGTACTCCTACAAGCTTAGGATCCTTATGGAGAAGGTCCATTAAAGCTAAATTAGCCAAACTTCTAGAACCGATCAATCAGAACTCTTCAGAGGACATGAGAATCAAACTAAAATGACGAAAATCTTTAAAAAATTAAAAAAATAAAATCTGAGATTTTCTTGAGGAAATAAAGCGGGTAGAAATGCCAAAAGATATAGATAATCAAAGAGAAAGGTTCAGAAATTGACCTAAATTGACTGGGAAGAATGGAAAGACGACAGGCTTGATGAAAAATGAAAAAGAGAAACCTCAAAAATCGAAGGAGTCGGCAGAAGACTCTGGTGCCCTAGAGCAAGAAGGGAGAGGAAAGCCAGAAGGAAGGAGAAGGAGATCCGGATGAAATGAAGCTCCTATGAAAGAAGAAGAGCTTAAATAGCCGCTGGGATCCGAGATGATTATGATTGTGGATCTTCGCTGACTATCCTCAGATTGACGCGTGTTTCACTCATCATAGCAACTGACTGGCAACGGATAGAATCTTTATTGCACCGTACCTTGAGTAGCGCTTCAACAAAAATTTTAGAAATTTATCTTTTTGGGTTACCTAATATTTAAGAAGTTTCGACGTCCACATGAAAAGAGTTGGGATCAGCTGCTCTGTTGGCACGAAAAGGAAAAAAAAAGACTTCGACACTTATATTTCTTTACTTCATTCAAATTTTGAACTCGGAAGTGGGAAGACATATGTTGGGTGTGAATCCTTTCTTGTCGAAGTTCGACAAGATATCTGACCTTAAGAAAACTCTGTCCAACGAGGGCAACCACGTCAGACTCCGGTCAGTAAAGAGTTTACGCTCAGATGCTGAGACTGCAAACCTCCAACCAAAATCCATCGATCGATCTTCTTCGTTTAAATTCTTAGCTTCATCGAATATTCTCAGAACCTATGGAGGATTGTAGATTTTGCTCAGACGAACTTGAATAGCGATGACAGCCCTTAGGTAGCTGAGTAACAGGTCTAATCATGGCTTGGTTTGACCGACCTCGATGCTTTTTGAATCTTTTCTCAATTAAAAATCATCCAAGTTGTTCAATATTGGACTAACGCTGGATTAACAAAACTCCTCTCCAGACGAACTCCTATAATATACTAAGAATGACAGACCTCAAAATTCCTGCATTGAGAACTTTGAACACGCAGGCTAAAGGACCTCGTCTCTTTCATATCAGCCTCCAGATGGTCTCGAAAGTAGTTGAGCTTCAAAGAAATAAATAAGTAGGTTCTCTCCGAGCAGATCCCCTTTCGCTCCTTTTAGGCAAAATTCTTCAGCCGACCTCCTTCCAGTGGAACTCCTCCCGGACATCAGATTATTTTCTTTCTATCAACCTCCGTCCATCCGAACTTCTTGTATTAGCAGAGAGGAGATTCGTCGTTATATATTTGCTCGTCCAGCAGATCTCCTTTCAGATTTCTCTAACAGAATTATTTTTGAATTTCTGCTCCTTTAGCAGGACTTCTCCTTCCAGCAGAACTACTTCCAGATTTCTCCAGCGGACTCCCTTTAAGATTTCTCTAGTCACAGGACTTTCGAACTCCTTTCGATCGAACTCACTGCACTCACCTAGAAAGGCCTCCATGCCTATGCAAATTCAGCTATTCGTACAGCATGAACCCACTTACACACATACTATACTGAAAGAGCCCGAACTCCTCTAAAATTGATGAAACTCAAAGTTCTTCACCGCCAGCGCCTACCTCCTCTGAATTTCAACTATCAAGTTCCAACGGACTGGCACATCACGACAACAGACACCATCCTCCATAACAAATTTTACGTGATCCTAAATGGCCCACTACCAGATAGTTATGGCTGTCACCATCAATTTGTTACAAGCTCCATCTATATAAGGGATCCTCCAGATACGTTTTCTCTTTAAGTTTTAAACTCTGCGCAAAATCTTTTTAAGTCCTTTATTTCTGTCGATAGAGAACTGACTTGACCATCGAAGGATTCTGTCGGAGCCATCCCACCTCCGGTCTAGAACTTATCTTGCAGGTGCCAATGGCTGCCTCATCTTCTCCAACTCTAGCCAATTCCGACATCAATAATTTTCTACACCAACATACATATTGGCACGCTAGGTTTGATTGCCAAGTCTGATTGGGATAGAATAAGAAACCAAACTATTATGCATCCTCTTGTTCGCCACTTTTTCAAATAAATACCCCTCCAAAACATACTCTCTCCCCTCTATGCACACATGCGCAAAGACATACCGGATAAACGCAATGGTTAATTTATCTTATTTCATTTCAAAACAAAGACTCTGCCCCTGCTCTAGCATAGTTGAGGAGTCGGGGCTTTCCTTCTCTCTAGACCTTCCTCCATCAATCTCACTATTTGCCCCCATCTCCCTCTCTTCCTCCCTCGTCATCTTCCTCTCTCCTCTTTTTATTTTGTTTCTCTTTCATTCTTCCTCTCCTCCTTCCTGATCAATTTTTCAATGTGAAGAATGGAACCATCTAATCCATCTCTTATAAAACTCTATACATTCCAAATCGAACAAGTCGAAGGATGTCACCAAGCTTGATTTCCATATTTTGAAAAAAAATCTTCAAAATTTCAAATACATCACAAATTGACTATTTAATTATATAAATTAGTCTACAAATTTATGAATTTTTTTTATAAAAAAATTAATTTATATTATTTTTTTTATGTCACCCAATTAGACCTTCCATGAAAATAAGACCAACACCAAAAATAAATTCTGAGCTAGGACAAGTCTTTTTTTTCTTTTCTTTTCTTTTTCGTCACTTTTTAAGGGTGCCACATGTGCACTACATCTTGATAGGATCTCAATCAACTTAATTTATAGAGTACCCCTACCAAATACCTCACTAGGTTAGTTATGCATAGCTATAAGTAGAGCTGCAAATAAGTTGAGGTACTTGCGAGCTATTTGAGCTCAACTCGACTCCATTATTATTGAATTCGAATCGAGCTCGCTTTTCGAATGAAACTCGAGTAATAGAATATTTGACTCGAAAGCTCACAAACTTGCTCGAATATATATATATATATTATTAACAAGATAAAATTTGATTTCAAACTCAAACTGAAACTCGAGTATGACTCAATTCATATTCAAGTCAAGTTAATCTTAAATTTTGCATATTTTTTATCGAATCAAGTTCAAGCTTGAAATATTTAAGCTCAATCAAATTCGAGCCAAATTTTAAGTGCGAATATTTTAAATCGAATCAAACTTGAACTTTCAGTTATTTGGCTTGGCTCAATTGCACCACTAACTACAAACCTCTTTCAACATCATTTGCTTCTTATACAAACGAAAACAACCAACTTTGAATCCAACTTGGAAGCGTTTGTTTTCTTGTTTTGAGTTTGATCCATGACGTAAGACACGGCCAAGAGTAAGGATGCAATACCTTGGGCAGCGATGGAAGCTTCTTTTTTAGCTTGAACCATGGCGTAAGAAACGGGCAAGGGCGAGAATGTAATGTTCTTGGTGGAGAAGAAGATACCGACTTTGCCAAACGAGTCAACAAGTCGACCAACTATTTTTGACCGACCGATCGTCGGCAAGCAAGACGCCTAATATTTCCCCTCCATCCACCTGAGCCCCGTTGAAACCTCGCGCCGTCGATGATTATTTTATTAGAAGTAATCAAAATATTTCCTCGTCCGACCAGTTGAACGTACCCGAACCTTGCATTGTATATGACATTTTTAGAAGTTATCAAGGCATCGAACTTTAAACAAAAAAAAAAAAAAAGAAGAAGAAATCCAACCAATCGTCTTCTCCTGGATCTTCTTAGACATTATTAGACATACAACCGCATAAAACCATCTACACCACGTCAATTCTTTATCTACCATCGTTTATAGCAGCTATCGGAAATTAAACGTCACCATGAGTTACTCATGAGAAACAGCAGGAAAGCAAACATTACCAAGAAATCTGAAGCCAACTACTTTTCATGTAATGCTGGTGATTCAAAGGTGCTTGCCGACCCTTCCAAAGAAATAAAAAAAATGTTTGAAATTGATAGGGGTGGTTATCCGCATTTGATCTTCAGTTTTAAGGGTATGATATGTTCACATATGGCTAAATGAAAAATCACTATCTGAATTTTGTATACGTATTCTGTGTGCAAACAACTTGCATAACGATCGTACTTGCCAAAATCCCAGTTAACCCAAAACAGAATCTCTGCTGCATTAATCCCAGATTGGAGCACTGCCATTTTTTAAAAAAAATTTGTTTAAGGGTAAATGGAGAGTGGGAGCCAGGGAGAATGGAGAACCTTCCTTACCTAAGTGTTTTGTACGACTCTGTAGAGCTCTTCTCCCATTGCCAGCAGAGTGACTGGTTTTCGGATCAGACCATTCATCCCAGACTGCAAGCACTTCACCCAAACATCATCCTCAGCGCTCGCAGTCAGAGCCACGATGGCAGGCCAGCACCTGCTCCTAGACTTTCGGATTCTCATTGCCACTTCAAAAACATCCATTTTGGGCATGTCAAGGTCCATGATTACGAGTTGGAAAGGTGTAGCAGCACTGCCAAAGGAGTCAACGCATTCGTTGCCAGATGCGACGGAGAAGACAGAGCAACCTAGTTTCTGGAGGAGCTTTCGAGTGACGGCTCTGTTCATTTCATCGTTTTCAGCCAAGAGAACTCTGAGGCCTTTGAAATTAGGTCCTGAAGATGTCCGATAGAGACCCGAGGCTTCTCCCACGTCAGAGACTCGGGTGAGAGGTTGCAGCCGGAATTGGATGACAAGCGAAATGCTTTCTGCAATGCCTTTGGAATTTGGAACCGCCCAAATGTTTCCTTGCATCATCTGCAAATCAAAAGAAAAAAAAATGAAATAATATTTATATATATATAAAGAGCGCAAGGAACTTAAAAAACTGGGGTCGGTTGCTAAACTTGATGTGCTTCCTTGAACAGTCTCTAAACCATAAAATACAAGATCTAGTACAAAGCAGCAAAGATATCGACATATACATTGTTAAAGGCGACCATCCTTGTGGAAAACCGAGGATGGTGTCAGAAGAAAGAAGATAATGCATCAGGATGGATGGCTTCCGCTTATGGAGCACAGAAACTTGAATTCCCATGAATTGCAGTGGCAAAAATTCCATTAATTTGAAAGGATGGATTGCGAATGTTGGGTACCAAACAGACGATAAATTTCTTCCTATGATCAGGATGGAACTCTTTCTATGATCAGCTCTTAAGCGTTTTTTGTTGCTTCCTGTTCATCTAGACTTGTTCTAAACCTAGGGGAGCTTTAAAGGGTCACATCTCAGTTTCACGAGCTCAAGAGTGTGCGAATGGTAAGGTATATTTCCTGCCAATTGCTCTTTTTGATATTGGATGGAAGTTCCCTCTTTGTATTTTTAAGTAGAATATCTGCACCAATTTACAAAAAGTTGATGTCTAGCTTCATATGAGAAGTTCCCCCATTTTCTGACTCTTCTTTCAGTCTTCCTATGAGTCAATCTGCGTGAATTTCAATGGACATTTTCTAAATAGACAGGGGCAGGGGAACCTTTTCCTTTCACCTACCATGCTATGAAGGATTCAGTTGGGAGATTGGAAGGAGCAACCCAGATGAAGATGGAGTGCTAGAAGTTTCTCATTCATGGAGGAACTCTGTTGCCTTTTGCATCTCATAGAAGGAGCTACCCTCTTTGTTGGCCATTAATAATAAGTTCCTGACAGCTGAGAACTTTCTCGATTGATTGGGAAGCTACACCTAATTGAGCTCTTCTTTTATAAGCTGGAAGAGACTGAATCATCTGCTCTTTTGTTGCTACTATTCTAACACTATGTAGAGAACTTACCGACAGATGCTTAACATTAAAATGGGAGATATGATTGGAGGAAGCACAAAGTTCCCAGGTACTTGAAGAGGATTAGGATTTGATATGTGCTCGCATGCATGGCTGGAACTCAATGGAAGAATTTTCAAGGGTAAACAATCCTTAACAAGCCAGGCTATGGATATTATCATATTCCTATTAAGGGCCGGACAAAAACCACTTCATAGAAGAAGTTTCAGCTGTTGACACATGTTCTCCGGCATATCCTTTGCAATATTCTGTTCTGCTACTGCAGTTTCCTGTTGGATGTTGTTTCCTCCTTTTGTCCCTTTCTTTCCTTTTTCTTAATAAAGAACATTAAGGCTCGGACCAAATTTCCTCAAAAAACCGGAGGAAGTTCCCCGGTTTTACCATATTATACCTGAAGCCGTCAAGCAGACCCCACATGGATAGGTTAAGCCTTTCGGGTTAATGTATGCATGAAGGACATGATACGTTCCAGGGAAATCATAGCATACTAGCTGAAAAATGCAGCAAGTATTTTTACCTCCAAAAACAAAATGAAAGATTAAAAGTTAGAGACAAGGATGTCATGCTTGAAAAGATTGGAAGTCATCAAATGCAAGTAATCACATTTCAAATGTTCACAGAAATAAGAGTTTCAAGAAAACGTAAGCATGGTGGAGCATGACGAACAAACCAACCATGTTCATGGAGGTACTTAAAAAGTTTGTGCATCTCATCACAGAAAGGTCACCATCCAGCTCTTATTGCAAAAAGAAGCTCCGACGATGCAGTGTACAGCAATGAATGTGATACCAATGTCATGCTGCATACCAATCTAAAATTTTATGAAAAACTAGTGCACATGCAATAATAGGAACTAGTTTCCTCGATCACGATAGTGTTTAAAAACATCACGTAACAATAAACAATATTATTAAGCGAATGCAATCAGGCATACCTGCACAAGCCTCTTGCATAGGTTGAAGTTGAGGCCCATCTCAAACCCTTCAGAATTGGGTTTTCGAGCAGGTTGAACTGTTGATGAACTTGGCTCATCACTTGGAGCTTTTTTAATACTAAATTCAAACTTCACACAGGCATACCCATCAGAAAATCTTGATCTCCATGGAACCCATTCCTGATCTTGACCATCCTTGTCCCCATAATAGCTAAGCACCCGGAATGTGGCAAATCCTTCATCACGCCCATTTAATAGAGTGGCTAACATATGCAATATTACATGAAAAATCCGCTTCTCATCGCCAACAACCCGATCGGGCACTGCATTGGCAACCTGAAATTCAAAACCAAAGCCTCTACAATCACAAAGACATCTTGCAACACTAGCAGCTTCCTTAATCATAGAATGCAGCTGGAAGGGTCTCATAACCAAAGATAAGCGCTCACTGTCGATGGTAGACGTGTTGATAACATCATTGATCAATGTTGAAATGACACTACCGGTTTTTGCCATCGTATCAACCACAAGCCTTTGTTCTTGGCTCAATTTTTCCTGTTGCATCATCGACAATATACCCAAGATGGAGTAGATGGGTCTTCTCATCCCCTGGCTCATGGCTCTTTGAAATGAGTTCCTTGCTTCGCTTGCCATCATGGCACTCTGCTTCGCATGCAGCAAAGTCCTGTTCTGCTCCATCAGTTTGTCTCTCATCAACTGCGATTCCTCCAAAACTGCTGCATGAGAGAGGGCGACAGCAACCTGATCAGCCACTACCTCGACAATCTCTAGTTCCTGGGAGCTCCAAACCCTCGAATCATCTCTAGGAAGGACCAAGACCAATATCGCATAGCTTGCTTCAACAATCTCTGGTGTCCCACCTTTGAAATTGGAAACCTTCAACATTGGCATTCGTATAGCGGCCACAGCTCCCGGTTCAAGCCTGCCTCCACTACTTGCAGCGGCGAGCATGGAGTCTGGCCTCAGCATCTTCACACCTTTGGTTTCTTTAATCTCCATTACATCCGGATCATCGATTGCAATCGGGTGACTGTACAAACCGGACGAGTTTCTCTGTTTCAACTCATGAGTCAGGTTCATCTCCCTTTTATTCTCACTAGGCATCCACACAGCACAATTCTGCAGCCCCAATGTCTTCGAGAGCTCGACCAAGGTGGTGTACAGGATTGTATGCCTGTCGAGCGACTTGCGGATCTCGTGGGTCAGCATTCGCACGTGCCAGCTGGCTTCCTCCTTCCTCTTCATCTTTCCGACCTCCCTGTCCAGCTCCCAAGCTTTTATCCTCAGGAAGTTCTCCCTCACCTTCACTCTCAGAAGCTGAGGGATCAAGGTCAGGAGGGTGATGGACGTGGCAAACGAGACAAGTGCGGTGAAGAATTTGGAAACAGTGAGGCTCAGCATCAGAAGGAACGAGTGGGGCTCGTAGGTGAACACATTGAGCAGGTGGGTCAGTCCACAGAGGACTATGAAGGCCCCGAACAGGAATACAATCCATTTGAAGGGGAGGAGGCTGGAGCATGCTGCAAAGTAGATGAGCTCGAGGGGAATTGAGAAGTAAGCCGCCGCGATCAAGAAGTCGCTTACTTTCTGACATTGGAGGATGGTCTCAATGCTCCACAGGCTGTCACCGTCGCAGTTGCAACGTCCGATCTCAAAGGCGGATGCGGAGAACAAGATGGAGAAAATAAGAATCCCATGGCACAATGCTCTTAACATCTGAGCTAGAAAGCTTCATTCAATCCATCGATCAGCAGATCCCAAGCTTAAGCTTCCGGAGTGTTGCACAACAAACCCCAGTCACCACCTTGGAAGATTAAACGAAAACACATCAATGGAAGGAGAAAGAAAATTAAGAACAAGAATCTATCTACCACTTCTCGAAGGACAAAGAAGATCTTGTATCCCAGCTTATTGGTATCTGCTTCCGCTGATCCTCTGATGCCAAATAGCGAAAGAGCCCCGATCTAAACCACATGACTCGGTCCTTAGGAGAATCGATCATATAGATTCGAGGGCTGTTTGTCAATTTGAATGACAGAAAGAAGATCCAGCAGACGAACCCTAGAACCCAAGATTGCAAGGGAAAAAAGAAACATAAACTTCCATTTTCCAAAAGATCTAAAAAATCCAAAGCCCATTAACCCAATTCTGATTCAAAAGAGAAAATAACACTATAAAAAGAGAGTATAAACCTCGATGTAAAATCTCAGATTTCAACACCTAGACCCAGAAAAAGAAGCGAAGAGCGACAAAATACTCCCAAATAAGAAGACCAATCCACAAAACTTCGAACCGGTAAAGATTTACAGAAGATCAAGAATTTTCATGAACCCTCGGGACCAGAAATGTCATCGAAACAAACGACTAGAATTCTTAAAAACAAGTGTCAGGATCCCTCTCTTTCAAGCCAAAACAACAACGACGAGAAGAACGAAAACAACAATAGAAACCATTAAACTCACAAACCAACAAACTCGTCCACACAAAACATCAAAAACAACAACCAATACCCGGAAAAACACCACCTTTTTCACTCCCTTCCACCCCCTCCCCTCATCCATACCCCATGAGAACCGCAAGGACTCCACCTTTCCAAGTCAAAAGAAAGCAGCAGGACCCCCGACACCCAAAACCAGCGGCAAAGAGGGAATATATAAACCGGTACCTATAAAACCGCCGTCTCCAACCCGCGTCCCATCCAAAAGGCTTCGGGAAGGGCCCCGAGGCGCCTCAAGAAGAGTGGGTCCGGCTCTCCTCGTCCTCCAGTGATGGCGAAATCCTGGGACCTCGTCCTTCGCCCGTCCTCCGCCGAAGCCTTGCCTCCCCGCTCGCATTTCATCGCTCTCGAATGGGTAAGAATCGACAGAAGAATTCGAGTCGATCCATCTCTTTCCTTTCCTTCGAGAGAGAGAGAGAGAGTAGGAAGGACGAGGAGAAGAAGAACGGTGTAGGAAAGAAGGACGAACAGGAGTTCCCAAAGAAACAAGGCTGCCAATTTTTCTTTCTATTCTCACTCTCCTCTCTGCCTGACGTTACGCCACCACGGTATTTACAAGTATCCTTGAGAACCGGCGAGCAAAGGTAAAACGTGATCATGTATTCATGTTTGACCCGGACCCGCCAACTCACACCCTGACATAAATGGACCATTTATTAGATGGCCCAAATTAGTGGAACAGTCCGATAAACACTCGCCACGCTACCCTTTGCATTTAAACAATTCAATATCAAAACCGAGACGAGAATTTATCCCGTCCTCGACCGTACATCTGCCTTAGACCGGTGCAGTGGACCTGGTCATTTAATAATATCTCACATTAATGGGTTACGGGTGGTGGATTTTGATTTATTGCTCCGCGAACGGGTGAAGTGCGGGCTTGGCTAACCTTGGAGGGTCTGGTGTTGTCTGATATCGGAGTTTACTTGGTTTTGCTTCTCAACAATGGTTTGGTTGGTGCCTCAAAATTGTCGGTAATTCATGAAAATCTTCTAAAATAGCGGTAGCACGGCGCATTAACCAATTTATGTAAAAATAATTAGTTAAGTTAGAGCAAGATAATTACTCTTAATGATGAGCTTTTGGATTTGCAGACCCTACTCTATGTTCCTGCTTCCTTCCCAACAACAGCTTGCAAGGCAAGGTTTTGTCCATGAAAAACGTATTTAAATCTTTCATGTTTACTTTTTTTATAACTTTTAAGCATGTTTGTGGTCAATTTAACTTCAAAAATAGCCAACTGCTTTAATCAAATCAAACCATTGGAAAGTTCTATCGATAGGAAAGGGAAGTATGTGTCAAACTCCTTTCAAATAAAGCTTCCGAGCTTAATGAAACAAACCGCCGACCACATAATTTTCCCCCTGTTGTTTTCTAATGCGGTTAGCATGTGATTTTAATTTCTTCACTGGTACGTAATTGGATTCCCCACTTGTCCTACCGAGGAAAAAAACCAACTTACTTTTATCTAGTGTTTCACTGGTATGGTTATGATCTGTTTAAACTGGCCCAAACTTTCCTATTCATCATGCTTTATTTCTTAATCTTTTCTCTTGAATGAGACAGCTATAAGACTGACAGTGAATCGGATATAGATCAAGTCAGCCCATACTCATATCCATTCTAGAAGTAAAAATCTCATATCCATATCCATCCCATATCCGAATTGGATTGGATCGAATCAAATAGAGATGCGGATCGGATCGAAATGGATATATCAGAGAGATTGATCGAATCGAATATATGTAAATAATATAAAATTATTATATTTTTAAATAAAAAATATGTATTAAGATTATGTAGGATCGAATTCGAATCGGAATATACTATTATTCATATCTAATCCAAATCCATTTTAGATATTTTTTTTTAAATTCATATACGTTCTAGATTCTAATTAGACCGAAATTCATTCCATTTAGATTGGATCATATCAGAAACCAACGGATTGGATAAAATTACTATCCTTAGTCAGCAAGTATATTTGATTAATAAAATTAAATATATTATTTTATATATATCGGCACGTTAAGAGATGTGTACTTTATATTTTGTCCTATTTATAGTAAACAGTGATGTTGTTTTATCCATTGTAACGGCCCTTAATCCAATTATTTTTTTTTACTCCATTAGCTTCATATCTTAGTAACAGCACGGTTGCAAACAACTGCCTGAATCCACATAATTATAAACCATTATAATATACTAAAAATTGATTTTACATGCACTTATTATCATCATGATGGCTATTATTTAAAGTTACAATATGACACAATAAATATTAGCAACAAAATAATAATGTTATCTGAAAAAAAATCCTTTTAAAGTCATATATTATTGATCTTGACTAATAGCTGTATATATTATAAAATTATCGATATAAAAATAATATTTTATTTCATAAATAGTGATAAGATATGATAATGATTGCTATTATTATTGTAAGAAACAGTAACATGTGCGTGGTAATTTTTTTGGTAATGGTAATTGTTATGTAAATTAATTAGTATATATATCATAACGTATCAAAAGTACCTTAAAACTTGAATGGTCATCAATATTTATCTAAAATATGATTAATTTTACATAATTTCGTAATAGAAAAAAAAAATTTAGGCAAAATGGATAGTAGTTGGACCGTGCATTTTTTTTTTGATGTGGTGGAGGTTTCATGTTCTCATTTGAAAATATTTTTTCATGTATTTGATCATATAATACTTCATTATTTTTTGAAAAGATTAAGATAAATCTTTGAAGAAAAATTTATGAACATGAAGAAGTCGGATTGATTCCGGCCACCATTTGTCCTCTTTGACTCAAGAAAGCTTATTTTTTCACTTTTACTAAGATGGCAATTCATATTAGTCTTATATAGATGAGTTAAAAAAATAAATATTTTGAAAATTTCCCGAAATAGACTCCAGCTTAATCCACACCGCCGCTGCCTGAGATACTAAGGCGCAAAGACCGTAATCCAACCCGTAACACCGTTTGTCCTCCTGTAAACCTTGCAAGGAATCTCCCACCTTAGACATCCTTTTCCAGGTACCGCAATAGCAAAGAACGTAAGGGTGAAGGTATCAACTCCCAGACAACTTAAAGGTAGTCCAAATCTGAAACTGGAGAGGACATCCGGGCCGCTAGGTCCTACATGCACTCCTTATTTTATTCATTTGTTCCCTTCCTTTTCTTGGTTTTTAATTGTTTTCTTCGGATGTGAGGAGAACCTGGACGCTCTCAGGCAGCCGCCCCAAACCCCAAGATATTTTCCAGAAAGCACTCGGTGGCTTTTTAATTCCACTTTTTTCGTCCCATGGATGGACGAACATTGTTACCTTGGGCAGATTTAGCCAGCCAGGGGACTGCCACGTGTCGTCAAGGTGTCAATGGGCCCTATCCTTAGAGGAGGAAAAAAAAAGCTGACCATGTCCGACATTGCACCAAGGTGAGGTACGTGCAGTGTAATCACTACAGTGTTAGACATTCAATAATTTTGTAGCGACCTGTTGGGTTTAGCGCGGCTGGCTGGCGAAGTCTCTTTCAGGCTGGCAAAATTTATATCTAGTAGCGTTGAGATATGATCTGATATTAGACCGTATCCGCCATTATTGTTTATTATTAGAGCCTGCTATCTGCGAGAGGTCAGTCTGAACCGGCTAAATTGTTGAGAAAGAAAGATAAAAAAGATCGGTTGACTTAATGGCCACCGGTCTCATTGATGTTTCTTGCATCCGTACTTTGCATGAAGAAAATTATCCTGCAGTCTATTTGGCAGATGTGACCATTTCCCTAGAATTTAGCTTGTATCTTTTACTTGTGAGAATGATTTATTTTCTTTTACAATATCAAGGTTCATGCAATAATTATTTTAAGATATTAAAATATAATAAATATTATAATATTAATATTATATTTATATAAATATTAAAATATTATTATATTATTTTTTATTTAATATTTTATTATAATTATTTATAATATTTTATTAAATTTTAATTATATATTTAAAAAAAATATTTTAGAAAAAAAAAATACACCACTTTTCATCCCATGAAAAATATCAAAGCCCATTTTCTTCATGAATTTATATTTTTTATTAATTTTTTTTATTTTTTTTCTTAAAATTTTAATTAAATAAAAAAAATTATTTTTTAAAAATTATTTTTTTTATTTTATTTTTTATGAATTAAATGAGTCCTCCCATTCTATGTTCTAAAGTTGTTCGAGATATCTCTTATTTAAACTAAAAAAAGGAAAAGAAAAATAATTATGTTGGTTCCCCTGATTACTCCAATACGTGGCCAAGTCTAATTGGAATTCAATAGGGGTTTGAATTATATAAAAATAGAGATTAAATCATAACAATAGCTATGGTTATTTTTATAATAATTATATGTGTGTATGTAAAAGGGGTGGGGGAGAGTACGTAGAGGCAAGTTTGAAATTGTAAATTTACGCCGTACTAAAGAGGGGAGCGTGTGTGTAGAGGTAAGTTCGGAATCGTTAATTTACATCGTACTGTAATTTTTATGTATATATAATTATTTAATTTATTATGGCTGCGGCAACATGATTAAGATTTTTCAAACCTAAAAATAGAAAGTTTTCACGCGCATGCGTACCGTGGCGATCGTTTCGTCCTTTCGGCAAGTCCGCACCACGGGAATTGCCCCCCCTCCCTTTCTTCTTCCTGTAGCCCGGCATGTGGAAGTCCTTTTCCCGAGTCACCAAAGCATGTGACTGCGCCACGGAATTTCGTGGCCGGCATCGTTTTGTCCATAGAATATTTCACCAATTCTCAAGTACACCTCGTTGTAGCTGATTTCATTTTCTACAAGTACGCAAGAATTTACGAACTAAACCAGGACTCGATCTAAGGGTGGGAATTTATACCTATTACTATTATATATCCGACCGTACCTGACCTTTGCAGGGAAGGTTTTACCTGGCTCATTTAAAGCCGGGACGATAACGATTATTTAAAACAAAACCCGTCAGGTTCGGGGCAGAGGTGCGTAATGGCATGCTAAATTTCTTTTTAAGTACTTATTTTTTTTAATTTAAAATATATTTGATATTTTAAAAAATAATATTATCAGAAAATATTTGATTAAAGAAGAGCTGAACTTGAAATGGGAATGAAAATTGATTACTTCCATCCAACCATTTGATTGGTGAAGTTTTATTTTAATTTTAATTTCAAGATGGAGCAAAAATAACTTACTCAATTCCGAAGCTTCTCTAAATATTTAAATCTTTATTCAATTTTGATTTTAATTTTGAATCACATTCGAAAGATAGTCATTTCAATTTTTATTTTAATCTATTTTTATTTACAAACCAAATATTTTTTATTATTGAATATTTGATTTACATGTTACATGTGTTGAAATCTTTGTTTAATGTAATGTGAGATGGTTGAAAATTAATTAAAAATTGATATATTTATTTTTTTCATAAATATGAATACATGTATGAATATTAAATAAGTATGAAATTTAGTATCTATGTTTATTCTAAATCGATATGAATAAAGTTGGATATTAATTATATCCATTTTTTTATATAAATCTAAATACAAGCTGAATATTTTTTAGATATAGATTAAATTTTTAGTAGAACCCGATAATAAAAACTAATATTAATTATAATTATTAAAATGAAAAACTAATTCATTGCATAGATTGCATATAATGCATAGAAAACTAATTTAAGATATGATTATTAAACTTGCACGGCACTGATCTAAACAAAGATTCAAGCAAGTGATTTGATTAGACTTATATTAAAATACTAAAAATAAAAGATATTTAAAATAAAAATTATAAAATTATTAATAATTCTTTACATCAAATATTATTATTATATGTAATTATAGTATAAGTAAAATTAATGATGAATTATCTATTTTTAAAGAGCTTTAGAAAATATATAAATACAGTGGTACGTAGAAGTTATTATTATTTCTAAATATTTTAGAAATAAAGGATACTAAAAAAATATTTTCACTTTTATCATAGAGAAAGGATTTATTTTTAAAAATAATAATTAATATATAGAATATTATAATGCAATGAAATGATTATTTAATGATCTAAATACTTAATGAGTAAAATAAATATACCCCCGCCCCCCACGCTGATTCAATCCCAATAAGGATTACGAATACAATACAGCGGGCCATGGTTGTCAAAATTCTCCACGATTTCCAAGATCATTCGGGGGACGCCTTCATTATTTTTTTTCCCTCAGAGGCTTCCGACATTACCTGTAGAAAAAAACTACACGACCACAAAGAAGTGGAGGCATCTCACGTGAGGATGTGGCCGGCCCTTCTTTATATTGCATCAATTTCGAAAATAACATGGCTCCAGCCATGCAAGGCATGCCTACTCACGTGTAGGCCAAATGTATAAATATAAACATTGATAACTACAACATCATTCTATTTTTTAAAAAAATTCAAATATTTCAACTATGTTATTCAAGAAATTAAATTATTTTTTCAACACCACTATTTAGAAAAAAAATAAAAATAATTAAAAACCTCTCCAGCTCCCTCACCGATAGGGGTGTCTCCCAATCACGACCGTCCATAATTAGATGGGATCTACCATCATACATGATCCCAATCCAGCTATATTCACCACATCAATCATGAATGGTCGTGATTGGAAGACAGATTCTCTCCAATCCAAGTTGGATTTAGAGAAGATCGGAATCCATTCGGAAACCAGGGTTGAGATACCGATCATGCTCCATCTCAGGAAATTAACTTAAATTTAAAATAAAATAAACAAATGGTTAGGAGATCTTTTGATCGACCACTCCACTCCTGCCATAATCCTTAAGCAAACACCTCGATCAACCGCATTTACATTTTTTGCAGTGCGGCATATCCACCATATGATTCATTAATTAGTGCGTATTTCTTCCAGACACGGTGGCATACGGAGAACCAAAACCACGCCTCCCACTCTTAGCAATCCGCGGCATAACGAGAGGAACCAGCGGCCAACATGTGCAAAGGTAAAACAGAGCTCAAATCTAGTGGATGGTTTTCAAAGACAGAGATGCTCACAGCTAAAAAGGCTGTATCCTAAAAAGGAGAGGCTCGAGTCCAAGTGCAGCTCATGTGGGCATGAGATGTATAGCGTTCGGCGGAGTTGCCGGTGGGATGCCCCCTCCTTTGCTGCAATCCACTGCAACCAAGTACCAAGTTGATGTACCCCACCTAAACCATTCAAATTGATGCGATAGAAGCCAAACGCCAAGCGGTAAATGCTCTGAAGTCTTTCCACAGATGCATTCCCCTTGGCCATTGAGCGGTCTCGTGAGGTCCCTTTTCTTGTCTACTACATCCGATGGAAGAAGTATGGGGAGAGGCCGTCCTAGGATTTTGGTAGGCCAAACCGACTCTCCTTTGTTTGAAGTCTCCGACCCAACTTATATGGATAGGTCCACGGAGGAATGGTTCACATGCATTGGATATAGGGCGTTGGTAATATGTAGCTCGTCATAACTTGCGCAAGTTGATTCTCAAATCCTGCGTTTGTTGGCGGCTGAATTAAAATATAGAGAGATGTTACGAGTTGCCTCTCCCTCGTAGAAATTTGGATGTCTTACGGTACCATTGTTTCATGAAATTTCAAGGTATTGATAAGCAATGGAGGCATCTTTAAAAATCGAAAAAATTATCGACCGGATCAAATCCAACAGCCCGACGAACCACGGAGCAACATGCATCGCACATTCATTTGCACGTGTCGGCCTATGGTTGGACTGGTCCACCGTCCAGCCGTTGGATCTAACCCAACTAATAATTCCTTCAAAAATCTTGATAGCGACTGCCCGAAAAATCTAAAGGAATGATGTTCGATTCCTTGCATGCCTAAAATTCTTAATTGACCGATCTTTGACAACATCGTCTAGCTATATTGCCCGAGCCTCGTTTTGAATGATCTCATCATTGACGAGGGTGTTGAAAATGATGGGCTTCTTTAGCATTAATCACCTACCTTTCGAGCTAAAGTTGTTTTTAAGGAATAATGGAGCCAATAAAATTCTCACATTTGAGCCCGTTACCATTATTTTTGGCCTACTTAGGAAGAAAATGACATGGTAAAGCATATCACGGCAAAGGTTGGATCTCCGACTTGGCATACTGAGATTATAATATAGATAGATCATTAAAAAAAAAATAAAAGGACGATGAATATGTCAATGATGGGAAAGATCCCTCCCTCTACTTTAATTAGGTAGGATATTTAATCATGCTCCTATTTGTCCACGACGATTCATTTCTCATGTCGGATGCGCAAAACCCATAGCTAGAGCTATTTCTTTACATATTTAATTACTAAATTTGCAAGTGGTAAGTCCAAATATGTAATTAAGAATTAAGTCACATTCAGTTAATAATTTATTTTTGTGAAAATCTATATTACTCGATCCAAATGGTTTCTGCTCTTCTTCCAAAAAGTCTTAACTTTTAATCTTTCGGACTTTCACCTAAACGAAAGAGATGAAAGGTGAAATAAAATCATACTCCGTACAATATAAGATCAGGATTAAATGCCCTCACCCAGCGACGTATCATCGTCAATTTCTTTGCTTCTCTCGGTTCGGCAGCAGACCCCTCTACTTGCAGTTATTTTATCTAATTTATGTGTTTTAATATATATTATATCATTTAAAAAATAACATTCGGTAAATATGTAATTTTTTTTTTTTTTTTTTTTTTGCCCCACTACCCTTGAATGATGGAAGCAAAGTTTTTATTTTTTTTTATTTTCTTAAAAAATGGTATAAATAAGATATATGGTGCAGCTCGTTGCGGATAAGAGCTCGATCTTTTGACTCGTAGGTTGCACATGAGCCCTTATCCACAATAATAACGCTCAGAAAAGGATAGGAAACCATCCCTGCTGATTCGGGGCTCCTCGGACCGCATGCAGACGAGTTAATTCTTAACTAAAGGGTTTTGTTATGGTCCTAATAAGATGAAGGGCTCTATTAGGCCCGCATTGATTGTGAGTTAAGAAGCATTCGTGCTTATAAAGAAGAAATAAATTTTTTCATATGAAGCGTCTTTTAAAAAGTAAAATTGTGAGGCCCACGGGCAAAAATAGATAACACCTCACATGCGACTTATGGATCAAAAGATCGAGCTTTTGTCCGCAACACATTTATAGCTTCCAAGAAGGCTATAATACTTTTCAAGCTCAATTATTTTTAAAAAAATATAATTAAATATATAATTTTTTTTTTTAATTTGCTAAATAATTAAGTTCCGTGAAGGTGGCATCACATCTCCAGCATGTGCTCTAAGAATGCATTTTTGGTTGTTGTTCACAAGTACAATCATCGATCCATCTGAATTTTCTTTTAAAAAAAATTCATCATGATATATTTGAATAATTAATAACGGTGAGGTTAGGTTGTGAATTGGTAGTCTTGATGCGGGAGGCTTGGGGTTAATTAGGCCTTCAATCTAATAAGTACCTCTCGAGCAGATAATGCAAGTCAAACAGAGGTTTCGATTAATTGCTAGGAATCTGAGGAGAGAAAAAACAAGGGGATAAAGCCTTCATTGCAACATCCAAACTTTATTCTTTTCCATGGATGGTGATAGAACGGTGTAATAGTAGTCAAAAGACAACTCCCGCATCCATAGTCTAATTCACTAAAAAATAAAAGATTTACGACGTTTTTCTTTTCTCATGTTGAACTACTACTTTCCTGAACCTAATGAAAATTATGAGAAAATGAAATAGAAACATTTTGTTAGAAAATAATCTTTTTTTCTAATAATTTAAAAAAAATAAGAAGAAATTTCTCAAAAAAACCTTATGAAGAAAATTTCTTTGAAAAACCTTATACTTTCTATTATAATCGGTATATTAGTTTTGAAGCATATAATTAAAACAACAGAAGGCAAGTGGGTTCAAATAACAGCACAGCAACTTTTCCCGTGACTTGCTTTGTATTCATATTTATTCAACCAAAAGAAGAAAATCTCCTCTTTTCCTTTCTTTTCTTTTTTTTTTTTGGGATATATTGATTTATTTTTATTTTTTTTCTATTTTCTAGGTGACCAAAAATGTAAAAAAAAATAAAAAAATTATTGTGATATAAAACAAATCAAGAAATTGAAATTACTTGACTACTGTTAGCCAAATATGTCATTGTAGATATCGTTTTATCCTTCTTCTTTTTTTTTTTTTTCTTCTATGGATGAATGATGCAAAATTTAGACCAGACACCTTTCTTATGGTGCAGTATGAGCATAGGTTATTGGAAAATTTCTTGTCGCAACTCTCTTGCGTATTCAAAATATTCACGTCAACCTCTTCCTCTGCCTCTTATCCTTATCATCACCGCCATTGCCGTCCTTTCATCATATGAAAAATGTTTGCTTAATTTCATGGTATAACCTCCACAAGATGTCACCCTCATCCTGATGATGACCCGACTGCGGTCGCCTTCGCCGGCCGGTGCCATGCACGATGAGGCAAACTATGTGGCTACCATTTCAATGGGAGACCAAAAGGTCCATAATGCGCTTGCTGGACCTACAATTTGCCAAGTTGCAAGCATCTTGGGTGCTCATGTACACATGCAAAGCATATTTAGGCAACTAAGAAACAGTAATGCAAGGATATATAGGTGATGGGACGAAGGATCCATTTACCCACGTTTGCTTCTTTGGAGTATATATGATTTGATCTTATGGTCCAGGACAGAGACTTTGAGGCATTAAGCTGGGATATTATTGTAGGGCCACCCTACAATGCCGAGGCGAACCCAACTCAGGGTTTGAGATAAATGTGGGCCAAGTTCAATCCATTGCCTCCTGCGAATGGGTATGGACTTTGGACGTTTTCGGGAACTCCATTTAATTTTGAGCTGTGGGAATGGAATGGGAATCTAACGTACCCCTGGCCGGCACCCTCTCTCTAAATGCATGTCTGGGTCATAAAAGAATAATAATACGTTGTCCTTTGCATCAGCTGAGCTGGTTTTGACCTATTAATGAACAAAAGTACGCCACCCATGCAAACCATGTACCATGTTATCTCTCATCATCAAGTGGGCCGGCTTGATGCAATGATGCTAACCTTTCAATTCACCTCTTATGCATGCTGCTTCTTATATTAGTTATTTGCTCGCTTTTTCTTTTTTAAAAAAAAAATCATAAATATAACTTCTTTCTAATTATATGTTCATTGTATATAAAGGTCTTTATTTTTACATATTTGTAGATCCTTTCTAGCAAGAAATTCTTGAATAGAACGGTAATGTTTTTTTCCTCCTCCATGCATCATAAAGTGAACAATTGCCGTATTTCTTCCTACTCCCTTCTTTATTCTTTTTGGAGATTCTAGCTACTAAGACATGGCTGCTCCATATCAATATCCCTGAACTCAAGTTTCTTGATGTAATCATTACTTGTGAGGATTTAGATTTTGATTATAGTTCATATCGAGCAATGAGATCATCAAAGAGCATCAATAATTCACTAATTAGAATGCCCAAAGACCGAACGAAGAGAGATACAAGAGAAGAGAAGGAAAAATACAAATCCCATCATGAGCAGTAAGAAATTAGCTCTGGATCTTTTTTTTCCTTTTTAAGATAATGGAGTTGCTGACTTTCAACCATATAAAAGTTGAGGCATTACATATAGCTAATCGGCAAAAGAAAGTTTTCTTTAAATGTTATTTTTTGTCAATTTGTATGGTCTTGTTATCCTCTTAATTTTTATGCACACCTAAATCTTCTAGCTAGGGAGTGGATTAGTTTTTGGCTAAATCAATTTTGATTGGCAGATAACAATGACCATGCTCGAATCGGTCTTTCTGCTAATCTCGTCCGATATATGTGGAAATGGATAAACCCAAGGTGTTTGAGGCCATTCCTCTTTTCCCTGGACAAGAGTTTTCGCACATTTTCAGAACCAAAGGACAATATTACATGAGTTCCAAGTCCATTTCCCGTAACTTAACTATTTCGTGCCTGTATTATGAATACGTGTTTGCCAAATATTCCTACGTAGGATCATCTTTGATATTATTGAAGTTTTTCTATATTCTCATCACAAATTCCATCCAAATTATCCTATGTTTTTCCTTCCATTTCTTACCACTTCCGATGCAACCTAAAGTACCTAGAGCTTGCTCCTATTTTTATTGTACACATCTATATCATTTTAACTAATTTTTCATCATTTTATTCTTAATTTATGCAATTACTTTGGCTCCTATGATACATTCATTTCTTATTGCTATTATTTAATTACTATACTATATTTATATTTTAGCATTGTCAAATAAAGAGAGTTATCATCAACCTTTTTATTCATTTTTTTAGGAGAGTAGCCATTTTCATTATTTATTCAATTAAATTAATAATTTCTTGTAAAATGAAATCCTCATGTCAATTCAGCAAAAGAATTTTTAATTCTACATACATTGTATGGTTAAGTAACATCATTTTCATCACTTATATTAGTCAATAACAACACTTGTGCAAGATATATCTTAGCTTGACTCCGTAAATTTTGTTAAGATATGGCCGATCATATAGCATGCTTCTTCCATCTTACAAAGTAAACAATCTTGAGATCACTTTTGAATGGAAAATCAGTGCTCATGAAGGCCTAGAATTCTACTGACATAACCTCTCTATGTATGCTTGGTGTGTAAGGAAAAACAAGGATTGGTTGAACCATCCATTCAAGATTCTCTTACTTGTAAAATGAGCAATACATTTTTCTTATTCTATTATCAAATAGTGCACCCTCCAAATATCGAATATGTTCTACTTCACAAAGAAACTTTATTGGCCTCCACTATGAGATTTGGTGTAATGGATAATAACCAGCTTAGGTTTTCTTGATTTGATGCTAGCAGATTTACTGGAACTCTCTTTCATTAAACTGGCTTTGGTTCATAGCGAACCGATGCCATTTCAGTCCATTTCTCCTTAAATTGGCTCATGGTGAAACTCATTTTAACTTCACTTTATACCAACTAAATATTCGAAATGCACTTTTTGCAATCTAAAAATATTTGAGAGAGAGAAAATTCTATAAACTTTACCTTATTCATTAGGATGAGTTTCCTATGTTTAAATTAATAGAGAGATATTTGATACAAATATGGTTACGGTTGATTATGCTATCAGATATGATTACATAAGATTGCTATATGATACAAAAATGATTGCAGATGATTATACTATCAGATAACATAATCATAAATATAATTATAGATGATTACATGAGATTATAATATCAATTAATAGATAACAGAATATCCTGTTATGAAGATTTATCTCTATTATCCTCCCACAAGTGCAATGGAGCGTCAAGCATATTGAGCTTGGACCAAAGAAATGTAAAGCATGGTGAAGCAAGCCCCTTAATTAGCCCATCAGCAAGTTGATTATTGGAGTTAATAAAGCGAATGGATAACTACTTTTGAAAAATACGCTCCCGAATAAAATGATGATCAATTTCAATATATTTGATATGAGCATTAAACATTGGATTAGCTATGAGATAGATAGCAAAGAGATTATCACACCATACAGTAGGAGAAGAGCGAAGCTGTAGACAAGGTTCACGAAATAAAGACTATATCCAAATGAGTTCAGTAGTAGCGTTAGCTAAACTTTTATATTCAAACTCTATACTTGACTGAGCAACAGTGCGTTGCTTTTTAGAGGACCAAGAGATGAGATTTGAATCCAGAAAAATAGCATATCCGCTAATCGAGTGTCGATCATATGGGTTCCTAGCCCAATCAGCATCAGAATAACCATACAAAAGAGAAAGAATCACGTCGAAGAAAGAGCCCATAAGTAATGGTATTTCTTAGATAGCGAAAGATGCATTTGACGGCTATCCAATGAGATATGGTAGGCTTATGCATAAATTGGTAGACTTGATTAACAGCATATGCAATATCAGATCCCGTATGAATGAGATATTGGAGACTGTCAACCATACTGTGATAGAGAGAGGGATTGTCATACAAATCACCATCAAATAAGAAAAAATGAGATCCTGTGGCAATAGGAGTACAAAGAGGCTTACAATCAAGTATTGCATAATGGGTAAGAACATCATGAATATATTTTGACTGTGTAAGATGAAGACCATAGAAACTAGAAATAGCCTCAATACCAAGAAAGTAATAAAGAGGGCCCAAATCCTTCATCATAAATTCTTGACTGAGATAGTAAGAAGAGATATAAATGGAGCATCAAGTATGCCAGTGAGGATGATATCATCAACATAGATCAAGAAAAGCACTATATAACCAGACCGTTGTAGGATAAATAGAGATGAATCTGCTTGAGAACTAAAAAAGCCAAAATGCTGAAGAAAATTGTTGAGGCGTCGGAACCATGCACATGGGGCCTGTTTAAGGCTATATAGAGATCATCATAACCAACAAATAAAATGAGGGTGAGAAGTATCTAAGAATCTAAGCGATTGTTGCATATATACTTCCTCATTCAAGTACTCATGTAAGAAAGCATTCTTAACATCAAGTTATCGAATAGGCCAACCAAGAGAAACTATAATAGATAGGATAATTCGAATGGTAATTATTTTAATAACAGGGCTAAACATCTTCTCATAGTCAATTCCTTCCTATTGATTGAAGTCTTTAGCCACAAGACGGGCCTTGTAACGATCAATGATACCATCAGCTTGCTGCTTGATCTTATAGACCAATTTACAACCAATGATATTTTGCATAGAAGAGGGTGGAACAAGATCCCATGTATGATTTTGAATCAGAGCCTGATATTTCAATTGCATTGCCTGAATCCACTTGGAATCTTTCCGAGCCATAGCAAAAGATTTTGATTCATGAAGAATAATAGCAACAGAAAGGCAGCTGGATGCTTGGAGATAATGAGTCGAGGCAGAGGAAGAGAGCTATCACAAGAACGAGTCACCATCTGATGAGTCCGTGATGATGGTGGCTCAAACACATTGGAAATCATGCCAGCCAGAGAAAGAAAATCAGTCACTAGATTATCAATGGATGGCCTAGATGGTGGAACAATGATGGTATAGGATGAGTAGGAGGGAGGGAAAGAGGTACTTAAAGCATTCATGGAGCCAGCATGGGTTGTATTGGAATTGATCGATGTAGATGACTTGGACCCATAGAAAAAAAAATGTTCATTAAATACTACCATATGATAGACAAAAATATGACCACTGGCAAGATGTAGACATCTATACCCAAGATAATGTGGAGGATATCCAAAAAAAATATAGGATCGAAAACATGGTTCAAGTTTGTATTGTGTGTAGGGCCAAAGCTAGAGAAAACACAAACATCCAAAAATATGAAAAAAATTATAATTTGGAGTGTGTCCATGCAAAAGTTGATAAGATGATTGAAAATAAAGAGATTTAGTAGGAAGATAGTTGATAAAAAAAATAGATGTTTCAAATATATAGTCCCAGAAATTGGAAGGTAGGCGAGAATGAGCAAGGAGCATGAGACCCATATCAATAATGTGTCTGTATTTCTACTTAGCTACACCATTTTGCTTAGGTGTGTGAGGACATGATATATGATGGAAAATACCAATGTTTTGTAATTTATTTTGAAAGTCATGGGAAAGAAATTTTTTAGCAACATTAGATTGAAGATTCTTTATTTTATAGGAATAAAGATTCTCAACTTGCAAGCGAAAAGCACAAAATATTCGTGTAACATCAAAACAATTTTTCATAAGAAAAAATCAAGAATATTTGCTATTATCATCAAGAAAATAAATATAATATAAATAGCTAGAATAAGAAGTAATGGGTGACGAATTCCAAATGTCTATATGCACAAGTTCAAAAAACATAGAATTTTTATTCATAATAGATGGAAAAGAGCGGTTCACAATCTTACCCATTTAACATGCTGAACAGACATGGATAGTATGATCTTCATTTAAAGAAATACTAGAAGATAAACTATGCTAAACAAAGAAAAATGAAGGATGACTTAAACATTTGTACAACAAGATAGTTGAATTTGAGGTAGATAAGAGAGCCCATAGATTCAAAGAATGGCTAGCATCAGGATGAAGGCAGTAAAATCCATCTTTAACTGGTCCTGTAGAAGCTCCTGGTGTGTGTGAAGATCCTTAACAATGAAATAATCAAGGTGAAGCTTAAAAAGATAGGTATTATTGCGAACAAATTTAAATATGAAAAGTAAATTTTTGAAAATTTTGGATGCACATAAAATGTTATTCATATGTAAGGAATGATAAGGTCTATGTAAAGTAGAAGAGCTAGAGGTGAGGACAGATAAACTTGAGCCATCACCAACAAAGACATGATTTGTGGTTGATTGATCATCCTTGATGCTGAGGTTGGCAAGATCAGATGTCACATGCGTTGCATCAGAGTCAATATACCGGTCTAGATTATGAGTCCCAGATATTGATCCTTGTAAAGAATGAGCTTAGACTGTCATGTATGAAGAAAACAGAATGGGGCCGTATGACCGGATCATGCACACATCTGACAAATAACTTGATCATAGGATATGAAAAATCTGTTGAGCCCATAGTATGAATTGTTGGAAGTGGACCAGATTTGATTGGCTGGGCTAGAGAAGTCACGAGCAAGCCCAATTGGCTGACCAAAATGGCCAAACCATGATGCAACTGAGTTGGGTTGAGAAGAATTGACAAGCCCTCTTTAGCTATAATAATTAGTCCGAAAGAAGCCCATGCCAATGTTGCGCTCAAAATCAATATAAGAATTAGTCCAAAAAAGAGAAAAATTAGTTCTACCTCTGTTGTGATGGCCACGACCACCGCGTGAGCAGAAGAGAGTCCAATTAGATTGGATCCGATAGAAGAATCTATGAAGAGCAAGAGTACAATGAGAATAAATTGATCATAAATTAACTAACTATATATCGTATTCAAAATTCGATTTGGGTATGCCATCCTTATCGATGAGTGTTGCTGGTGGTGTTTTGAGTATACCGTCGGCATATCTGAGAAGCTTATAAGCTTGAAGAAGTGGAATCATCATATTCTCACATAGATAATATTTAAACCCTCGAGTTTGATGGACAAGTTGGGAATAATAGAAGGAAGTGTTTGTGTGTTTGATGAAATTGAGAGATTGGCCATGAGTGGTGATGAGGATTTCAGAAAAGAATGTTGTCGAGGGAAGAAGAGGATGTAGATGAAAAAAAAGAAAGAAATTGGGGTCAAATTGAAAAAAAAAAAAAGAAAATTGCCTAGATTAGGCTCTGATATTATAAAAATATTTGAGAAAAAAAAAATTCTGTAAACCCCATCTTATTCATCAAGATGAGTGTGCCATATTTAAATAGAGAGATATTTGATACAAATATAGTTACAATTAATTATGCTATCAAATATGATTATATAAGATTGCTATCCGATACAAAAATTATTACAGATGGTTATACTATTAGATAATAAATTCATAAATATGATTATAGATGATTACATGAGATTATAATATTAATTTATAGATAATAGAATCATGAATATTCTATTATGAAGATTTATCTCTAAATTGAGTTTTGAGGCCTAGTTACGAGCAGCAAAATAGGTTTTTAGGATTAGTTAATATTAGGACTAGTTAATATTAATGTTTTAATGACATCTTGCGTGCAATATAAACCTTAGGTGCGTGTCATGTTTAGAGCACGAAACCACTTGCTATGTTGTAGTGGGCCTTAATCTTGTCCTTGGCATATCTACCACTTCCGCAAAGCAAGTTTTAATGTTATAAAAGGAAATTGGTGATACTTTGAGCACCAAGATCCACGTGCCAGTCTGACCATTTGCATGGCAATCACGTGCAGCCAACACAAGCTTGGATCACACCCGCGTCAATTCAGCTTGCAATTATCGTGTTTTATCATGGATGCACGGTTATTGAAGTGGACGCATGTGGACACGATCCGCATGCCCAAATTGATGTACTCTTGATCTCCGAATCTAGGACTCTTGACCTCCAGCCCCCATTAAAAAAAAAAAAAAAAAGGGAGGCGTTGCACTTTTTTTTTTCCTCTTTCTCGGCAAAACCATGTGTTACATTTTGACTCTAGTGATATCCAGTGCTGCATGTGGTTCACGTTTATATTTTGTGCTTGGCACATAACATACCTTTTTTTTTTTTTTTTTTTGACAAATCCATCAAAATTCATGTAAGGGAAGGAAATGAATCAGATGCAACGAACTGGAAGCATCATCAGATTCAGCATTACATGAAGGCTTCTTTTGATCACAATGACGGCCCTCATCAAGTGCTGCTTTAGATTCAAGATGGAAATTGAATCAGGGCTCACTCCAAACCTCTTAGATGTTCTCTCTTTTCAGGTTTAAGTAGTTTGGTTTGGTGCTCAAGTAAGCCAAACATTCCATCATACTGCAGTCACGGCCATGTTCCGGAGGCTCCTGCGTTTGTTATTGATGTTTAAACCCATTCCATTTAGACCTTCGGCCAGTGATATCAATTCCAGAAAAACTAATGTTCCAAGTCTTCTGCAAAACCTTCCAAGCAAGCTCGCTGCCCGATGAATTTAGACTTGAAGAAGGGGTTATTGCCGGATGCATTAAAATATGACTATGAATCAGGCATGAGGCATGACTCTTCAAGCCCACTTGTGTACTATATTCACATAGATGATGTCAATTTCCAGTTCCCAACCGAATGAAACTAGAATCAAAATTAGAATCGGATTTGAAATAAATGAGAATGAAAATCAGTATGAGCATATCTCCTAACATATTTGGTTTACGATAGAAATGAGATTTGAATATAAGAGGAAAGTAGGAATTAGATTTGAGAAGATTCGGATATTTCCATCTCCATCTGAATCGGAATGGAAAAGAAATTCCCACCAACCAGATGGCTGGAGCGAGAGTCATTCTCATTCACATTTTAGAATCCAACTCCTCTCAAACAAACATGCCCTAAATGAAATATTAGGTGTGATTAAGAAGAAAAATGCTTCGGAACCTCATCGTAGGCATGCAATAAACTTTGCCACCGCTGATTTGGCAATTCCATAATGATCTAATCCTTGCTTTTGCAGTGTCCAAATTTTATCATTTCTCTTTTACCATATGGCAAGAGAACGGTTCATGTGTTGGAAGTATCAACATGCTTTGATACCACTTGTTAAAGATCTAGTACCAGCGGATTGCGACAGAAAGAAAGAAAAAAATCAAAATAAAAATAATTAAGTACGTGGATCAGCCTAAAGACTCGTCTCCATGGGGCATATAAAACTTCACTATGAAAATGAAGAGATACAAAAGAAGATTACCCACTCTTAACTCACGTATACAATTCTCTCAATAAGAAGTTATCCTTACCAAACTCTCTCTTAGAGACCTCCTGAAATGATCGCAGTCTATCGCCTGGTTATCTACCCAAAGTTCTTGCTCTTGCTATCGCTAGCGCCCTTCTCTCTGCTCCAATCGTCTTAGGCTCTCTCAAATTCACCAAGCCACAGCCACCGACCGTCTGTTGCTGGCCTTTTTAAAGGTTTAAATTCATGTCTGCATCATAGATTGATTTCCGTTTCAAACTCAAATAAGGATAGACCCCGTGAAAAAGCCAGGTCCATGAGCACTATGCGTGTGGACCGCATGAAAAAAACCCGCATCAGCATGCGAGGCCGCCTGGGCCAAGGCCGTGCCCACGGGCGCGCCCGACCTGGGCCACGTGTGGAATTGGGCCATGTGCTCGTGCGCCCACACTGGGCCACGACCGCGTGCTAGTTGGCTTGCGCGCCTGGGCCGGCCCCAGCGAGCCCGCATGCCTAGGTCACGCATCCATGGGCCTACCGACCGTGGGCCCTATTTTGGCGATCCATCGAATGCTCTGTGTGCTTCTTTTATATGTATCTTTACCATCTGGACTCCGATTGAGGTGTTCTTAGGCTTGTTGGACTCCGTTCGTCATTCTGGACCTCATTATAGACTTAATGTGGAAGAATTCAAAGAGTTTTTCTCAACAATCTTTATCTCAACTCGATATTCGATTTTCATCTATCCGAGAGTTCATCTAGCACCCCCATGCCTTAGGGCAATCGCCTGCTGATCATAGATGGACAAACGTGGGAGTCAAGCCAGGCCACTCGATCCCACATCCATCAACTGCTGTGATCCGTCTGACCTGAGATCTGCTCGGGATAGCCTCCTACGGCAATAGGAACTTCACCTTACGACGTTGCATGTCGTCCTCCCGAGTCTCTCGTTCCATGCCCGATTATTCTCCACATGAAGCTCTATCTCGCACTAGGCTCCCTGACATGAGGTGATGTCCTTCATACTTTCTTCCTCTAAGCACCACCCTACTGCCGCGCATGACTTTCAGGATTCCTCCATCAGCTTTTCATCTGAAATTGGTCAAATCCAGTTTGCTCAGTGAGATTAGATTCTTCTTAAAGCTGGATATGTATCGGACCTCATGCAACTTCTTCACTATTCCATCATGGAGCTTCATGCTGACCGTCCCACTACCCTTGATCTCACAGCTCGATCCATCTGGCAGGAATATAGTGCCATCACCGGTCTCCAAGAAGTCAAATATCTCTTCTCTGCAACAAACATGATGGAAATAAATAGAATCCATAATTTATTGGAAGGAAGAAGTAGATACCTCATCAGAAATCAGAAGGATATCATCATTGCCTTCTATATTGCTACTGGCCACCGCCACAATAGCCCTTGTCCGATCTTTGAATTATGGGCAATCCTTGACTCGATGTCCCAACTCGTCGCACCTGTAGCATCTGATCTTGCTTTGGCCCCTCATTTTAGACTTGGATCATCCTCCTCGCGATCCTCTGCTGCTCCATCTACTACCTCCTGCTCTTCCAGAAATCGCCAAAGTTGAGCTGCCGCTATTTGAGCTCGAAGCTGGGTTCTCCCTCCTGAGAACTTCGTTCTAGAGAATCGCCGTAGTAACCTCGTCCATCTTGATAGTTCTCTTTCCTACTAGAAGAGCAGTCGCCAAGAACTCTTACGAAGGAGGAAGCGACGCAAGCAAGACCAACACCCTAGTCTTTTCCTTAACTTTTTCGCCAACACTAAGAAAGTCTGTGAGGATCTTTTGAAAGTTGGATAGATGCTTTCGCACACTCTAGTCTTCATCCATCTACAGTCGGTAGAACTGCCTCCAAAGGAAGAGGGTATTGGTGAGGAACTTTGTCATGTACAACTCCTCGAGCTTCGACCACAGCGCCATCGGAGAAGTCTCGCCAAGTACATGGATCACGACATCATCCGCTAGGTACAATCGGATCGTGCTCACCGTCTGCATTTGGATCCGCTTTCAATCCTTCACCTCTGTGGTGGCTAGCATCTCGTCGTACAAGAGAGTGTCGATCAAACCATGTTGGATGAGGACATCCTTTACCCTTGCTTGCCATAAGGAGAAATTGCCCTTTCCATCAAATCTGTTGATCTCCACCTTGATTGCACTTGTCTTCTCCATGTTCTTCAATCTTTATTACCACTGCTGCAATCTGCGCTCCGGTACCATTTGGGCTCTGATACCAATTGTTGGGAGTATCAACACGCTTTGATACCACTTGTTAAGGATCTAGTACCAGCGGATTACGACAGAAAGAAAGAAGAAAACCAAAATGAGAACAATTAAGTACGTTGATCAACCTAAGGGCTCACCTCCACGAGGCATGTAGAACTTCACTATGAAAAGGAAAGAGATACAAGAGGAGATTATCCACTCTCAACTCACGTATACAATCCTCTTAACAAGAAGTTATCCTTACCAAATTCTCTCTTGGAGACCTCCTGAAACGATCGCAGTCCATCACCTAACTATCTGCCCGAAGCCCCTGCTCTTGCTGTCGCTAGCACTTTTCTCTTTGCTCCAAACGTCTCAGGCTCTCTCAAATTCACCAAGCCACAGCCATCCACTGTTTGTTGCAGGTCTTTTTAAAGGCTTAAATTCGCATCTGCATCGGAGATTGATTTTCGTTTCAAACTCAAAAAGGATAGACCTCGTGAAAAAGCTAGATCCATACGCATTGTGCGTGTGGACCGCATGGAAAAACCCCGCATCCGCACATGAGGCCGCTTGGGCCCAGGCCGCGCTCGTGCGCGTGCTTGTGCCTGGGCTGCGCCCGTGTGTGCCCGGCCTGGGCCGCGTGTGGCACTGGGTCATGTGCCCGCACGCCCACACTAGGCCGCACGCCCACGTGCTGGCTGGCCCATGCATCAGTGCGCGCTTGGGCCGGCCCCAGCGGGCCCACACATCTGGATAGCTCGTCCGTGGGCCTATCGGCCATGGGCCCCATTTTGGCAATCCGTCGGATGCTTTGCATGCTTCTTTTGCACGTATCTTCACCATCCGGACTCCGATTAAGGTATTCTTTGGCTCGTTGGACTCCGTTCATCGTTATGGATCTCATTGTGGGCTTAATGTAGAAGAATTCAAAGCATTTTTTTCAACATCATGTATACATATACATGCATAACAGGAGCCCTTTGGTGCAGCTCGATAAAGAATGGTGTTGCTGTGCTGAGCACATGAGGCTGCCAGCAGAAGAAACATCTCTAAGCCTGTCAGTTAATTGGCCAGAGCAGCTCCAAAAGCCCAGAACTGACCTATAATATGTGGCCCGACCTTAGATTGCAGACCCTTCGGCGTGGACCAGGCTATCATGAAAACAGTCATTAGTTGAGGCCTTCCCTGAGGCTCACAGTTCGAATCAACGTGAATTTGGGCCGAAACCTTGTGACCTAGCGCCGAAGGTAAGAGGTTTTGATCTATAGGTTAAATTGTAGCCTGGCCCAAGTCCTGTCCATCGTGTCCCTGGCTTGCTAGCTTGCTCCAGTTTTGCTGTGGGTGCACATGTATCTTTATTTATTTATTTATTTATTTATTTATTATGAAAAAGAGAAGCTGTAACTTGTATCGGCGAGAATCAAAAAAAAAACTCTAAATTTTTCTATTTTTTTAAATATTTTAAGTTATTTTTTTAATATTATTATCTAAATATTTTAATTATTTTAATATCATAATATTAATTTTTAATTATTGAAATTTTAATTATTCATGATCATATGCATTTAATTTTATTTTTATTTTTTTGATTATTAAATTTTTTATTAAAAATTTTGAACATCAAAATTTTTTAAAAATTTTAATGAATCAATAAAAATTCCAACGGTCATAAATGATCATAAACGAATATAAATGATCATATTAGTAGGCTATAAATAAATCTTTTTGAGACCTAAGTAAGTCATTCGACTGTCTTTTAGATTTTTTTTTTAAATTTTTTTTTATTAAAATATTTTTTTTATTTTTTGAATGTCAAAAAATTCTTCATCAATCTTCTTCACGATCGTGCTTGCAGGTAAAGGATTGTGATTGTATGGTAGTTTTTTTTTGAATATTTTTGCATGAAGAATGGAAATACGTCAATATCCAATATGCTTCTAAATTTAATAAATTTTATATTTTAATTTTTTATAAATTATTTATAATTTTTATAATCAAAAATTTTATTTTTTTAAAAAATTATATTTAAAATTTTAAATATCGTTGCAACAATATCAACACCATTAATTAATTAAAAAAGAGGGAGGAAGCAAACCAAATTTTTGCACGTCACATCCATCAGAAAGGTGTGACGAGAGTGCAGTGTAGGGAAGACCAACGTGCAGGTCAACCCCCCAGGTCTGGCTTTAAATATAATAACCACTCGTGCTCCACACCCCGAGGAATTTGTGTGATCGGGTGACTCCGCAGACAAATTAGAAACATCAGGTAGGAAGAGATATTGAGCGCACCATATTTGAAACCCCATTCCGAATTCTTGGCACCCGGTAGTTAAAGGGCAAATCTGACAAGAAGTTAGCCCAGCTAACAAATAGTATCGTCGAGACCATCGGCATCTGTGAGTGCGTCAGGTATCGAATAATTGCAATGGTGTCAAATCCTTGATGCATTCCCAGCCCGCTAATCATGAATTAAGCCTAACAGCAGCTGCCGCTGCCGGTCGTCAAATCCTTGATGCACTTCCGAAGCTAGGTGATGATCCACCAAGTAATTTCAACAGTCTCGCCAGGTGCAACCACCAAGTAACATACAATTATATATAATAAAAAAAAAAAAAAATCTATTAGTACAAGAAGTGAACTCCGTACCGATACTTTATATTCTCTCCCAATATTTCAGCGTGTCACAAAGACAGAGCGGCTGATCTGGGAATACAATCCTCATTTAACCAAACTGAAAGTATATGAAAATTAACATTATCTTCGTATCAGTGTCATCAATATTGTTCTAGAAGTATCGATCCCCACAGACATATATATATATATATATCAACCCTAAGAATAGCATGCAGCAAGTTCGGGGTGCAGTTGATCATTTGCATATATATCGAAATCAGCATGCTTTGGTGAATGCAGATCCTATAATAAAAGATGCAATAGCTAAGAATTCCTTGGAATTTTTATAAGCCAATGGATTATCGTAAGGGAATCACTCTCCATCCATCCAAAGCACTCATCTCAAAAATAGCTATTCTCGTTCCCACCCAAACAGCCACCATTTCAGCAAAAAAAACTGAGAAAAGTTGCAATACCTTGCCTCTAGCTTTCAATAGCATCCCTTAATGATCTCGAACAACGAAGGCAGTAGCTGCTCTAGTAGAAGTCGAGGAGGCATCATTTGAGAACTCCCATGTGAGGGGGTAGCCAACATACTAGTTTGGATAGACTGGCGTGAAAGTGAAATGAATTTCTACTTCCCCGGTTCTATGACTGGTTTGTAAGCTACAAAGAGTTCCCAGCCTCGACGTAAGTAGGCAATGTATATATTGCCTTCCTAAGCAACCGTGAAGGCGTTCAAAATGTTTGCTGAAGTATTCTTTCATTGCGGGCGTTTCAGATTAGCATGCAGTACATGCCTTAAGTTGTTTCAATTCTCTCTACCAATTAGAGCATCTTCTCTAATTTGGCAAAGTTGGATGGAAATCCACCTCATGACATGCCATACAAAAGCTTCTGGCAATCTTTTGTAAATGAGCAGCCCATTATTACATCACATTAGAGCAATCTTGATTTCAAAGAAACTATATAGACATAGTACAGTTGATTTGTAGGAGCTAGATAGTTGATATGGAAGTAGAAGATCTTAAATTGAGGCAAAAGATTAATTATTCTGTAGCAAAGTGAAGAAAGGTTTGTAGAGATGATTGTAGAGAGAAGGAGAAAGTGGAAGAGTAGAGAACATGGACTTCCATTATTTTTTCTTAAATTTCTTGGTTACAAAGGGGGAAATCCTTCCTATTTATGGGCATCCAGGAAGATTCTAAATACAAAATTTTTATCCCTAGTCCAGATTTTATGGTGCAGATATTTTACAAAGCTTTGATATTTCTTTGGATCTTTCTAGAATCTTGGCCCATGGGTGCTTTTGCTACTTAAAGCGCTTATGGGTTTTTTTACCATAGCCCATGTGGGTTACCTGAGGAAGTGAATTACTTTTTCATACTCCTCCTTAATTCACTTCCTTTTACAACTCCTATTTTCTCTCTTAAATATAGAAATCTTTTTTGGGGTAAAGCTTTGGTGAAAATATCTATTAGCTGCTCTTGTGTGTTGACACGCTGAATTTTGATCTCCTCATCTTCAATTACTTTTTGAATGAAGCGGTACTTGATGGCAATATATTTTTTCCTATCGTGACAAACTGGATTCTTGCTCATGGCTATTGCTGATTTGCTATCATAATAGATGGTAATTGATCCTTCTTGTTGCTTCTGATGTCTTCAAGAACTCTTAATATCTAGACTGCTTGTGCTACACCATTTGCTGCTGCAATATATTCTACTTCTGTTGGAGAAAGTGCCACGATGTTCTGCTTCTTAAAAGCCTACAAACATTGTCCAGATCTCAAAGAAAATACATAGCTTGAAGTGCTTTTCATGTCATCTTGACATCCGATCCAATCATTATCCGTGTATCCTATCAGCTTGCAATCTTCTGCTATGTATAGTAAATGCCATAGTCCTTGGTGTCTTGCAAATATCTTAATATTCTTTTGGCAGCACTGAAGTGAAGTTGACTAGCTAAGACTCTGCATATATCTTGACAATAAACTAGAAGCATATAAATATTTGGTCTTGTTGCAGTAAGATACAGAAGACTTCTAATCAAGCTTTTGTAGGATCATGCATCTACTGACCTTGAACCATCTTCTTTCTTCAATTTTTCATTAGGCATTAAGGGTATATATAGAAACAGTCTTACATCCTTCTATCCTATATTTTCTAAGTATATTTTTTATATACTTCTTTTGTCATATAAATATGCTTTCCTCATTTTGGTCTACTTCAATATCAAGGAAGTAATGTAATGAGCTTAAGTCACTCATCTCATAAGTCTTCATCATGTCTTTCTTAAATTCTTCAATCATCTTCTCATTATTTCTCATGTAAATTAAGTCATCAATATATAATAAAATCATTAATATATCCGAGTCTTCTGTCATAATGTATAAATACTATAAGAAAATTAAATATTAGTAACGATATTAGCGATGGCAAAAATTTTCATTGCTAATAAAACTTTTTGCCACCGTAATATCGACTAAAAAAAAGTCGTTGCTAATACTATTAGTAACGGCAACGAAATTATTACTGACGATAATGGTGGTCTCTAAAAATATAAAAATTATTTAAGTAAAAAATATATTAGTGATAATAAATTTGGATTATTAGCGATAATAAATTTGTGCCATTGAAATTCAAACTTCTATGAATTAACTCTGTCATATCTTTAGTGATCATAATCTTCACATAGTCCTTATAGATCATCACCTTAAATTCAAGTGCCACTTGAGCTATAATTCTAAGTAATCATAATCCTAAGCTTCGATATTACTTATGCCATAATTCATGGTGACTTTAAATCTAAGCTTTGATACTACTTTATTATGCCCCGACCCTAGCACCTGGGTCAGATATGTAATGGCCACATACATTCTAGGATAAATTCTAAAAAAATATGCAAAACCTAAATAATGAGTCGATCAGCTGAATACTGAAAGACTTATAAAATTCCACTCAAATTTATTAAATTAAATAAATTCATCTTTATTCATAAAATTTAAATATTTATTTGATATCAAAAAATAACTAATTAACTAACTAACTAAAGACTTCATCGCTCGAACTTTATGCCCAATCCGACCAAAACTAAGCATCCTACGAATCTGAAAAAGAAGAGAAAAAAAGATTGTGAGCTTTACAGCCAAATAAAAATTTCATCATATTTATACTAATATAATTTTAAAAAAATAATTAAATTATATCAAAAAAAGATCATATGCCATAAAACTTCATGTCCAATATAACACAATAATTATATAAATATAAATATCAAAAATTATGTACTATTATAAATTTATCATAAATATCACATATGAATTTCATATAACTTATTTTCTTTATATTTTATTCATATTTTTTTAAATTAAATATTATCTTTTAGTTTGGACTAATCATGATCATGATTCGGTCTATGACTGGTAGACCATAAACTACACTTTGATCTGTATTGATAATCCATAATAATTGTATTTCAGTTTGAAGTGGCAAACCAAACTAGCCGTACTTCGGCTTGCAGTGGTAAATCAGACTAGCCGCGCTTTAGCCCACGATGGCAAATCAGGATATCATGATTTGGTCCATGACTAGCAATCCAGATTATCATGATTCGATCTGTGACCGATAATCTGCATCATGACTAGTCCAAATCTTCTTACATATTTAGCAATTCTTTCAATAATTTATATTATATTTTTTATTCAATTTTTAAACATCAAACCTCATATTTTCAATACTTAAACAATCAACATATGATACACATATATAATTAAATAATCATATATTCATATAAGACCAAAATCATCATGTATGATACAAAAATATATATATAGGTGGTTATGTAAAAAAATTCTTACCTTTATTGATGCCCAATTAATCTTCTAACTTTAATCTGCATCCTGATTTTATGAATCAAGTGCTAAAAGGATCTGCTCAAAGATCTTTTGTCTGAAAGATCGTTTTCTTATAGAATCAGCCTCAATTTTAAAATGATAAAATATAATTTATTTAATTTAAATTTTTCATGACTTATTAGGATCCACCTACTCCAAGTGCCCTAATTTTTAATTTATTAATTAATTATTTTTTCAACCTAATTAATGAAAAAATAATTAAATAGATGAAAGAGAGAGGCTTTCTCTCTCTCTCCTTCTTTAAATAGGGAATTTCTTTTTCATTCTCTTTTTCTCATCCACAACGGTCAAAGACCCGGGGTTGGCCACTCATGGCAACTCCTAGCAGTCGCGAAATAATAGCCCTGGCGATAGCCACAACAATGGCTATTGCTAGCGGCAAACAGGGAAACAAAAATAGGGACTATCCTGCTTTGAACTTAAAATCATCTTGTCGGCTTCAATCTCGTGCCTGTGACGTGGAAAATAAAGAAGAAGGAAGGGGAAAATGAGAAGCTTATCTTACTCCAATAGCTAGAGAGGCTTCTAATGACTCTTTTCCCGGCAACAATTCATGGAGAGTCCTTGAAAAATGTCGGCCGATTCATGGCGATTTCTCAAATAACTCGAGGTAGAGGTCTAAGGGAGGAAAAGAGCTTTTTTATAGAGGATTTTTCCTAATCCTAATCGGACTATCTCCTCTAATTTTGCAAGAATCAAAGAAGAAGCATCCCATTAGAAGTCCTCCTCTTATGGTTTCTCTCTCTCTTTCTTTTTTTCTTGTGCCCTAAGATTTGTGTGGAGGAAAAATTTTGAGGCCGGGCTATTATAATTACATTTCTGGCAATTGTTTGATAATATTCTCACAGGCCAACTAATTATCATGAGTTCAGAGTTTAGCTCGGTTGCTCGACTAGCAAACAGGACGAGCTAGTGTTCTTGAGCTTTGGTCAACTTAGCCCAACATTATTTAAATGGGTAATTAACTCTCGATCCCTTTTTTGGCTCCACTCTAACAAAAAATTTCTATTGACTAAAGCTTTAACTCCCGATTCTTTTATGCTATAGTAACAAAACATTCTTTTAATATTATCTTATTTTATAAAATACCCAGCTTACCCTTTATTTTTATAATAACCTATCCATTATATTAAATGCCCTCATAACTTTTAATCCATTAAGGACAAAAATATCCTCCATATTTATTCTCTCTCTCCCACACGGGCTCTTTCTATTACAATATTTAATTAACTGTATATTATATTTAGTTAACTATATATGGTATTTATTTAGCTGTATACCATATTAATTTAACTATGTACTATATTTAGTTAACCGTGTACCATATTAGTTTAACTGTGTATAATTTTTATTTAACTATATATAGTATTTATTTAATTATGTAGTATTTATTTTATTATGTATCATATTAATTTAATTATATATAATATTTAATTAACTATGTACAATATTAATTTAATTGTGAACTATATTTAGTTAATTATGTATCATATTAATTTAACTTTATATAATATTTATTTAACCGTGCAATGTTCATTTAATACTATACATAATTAACTAAATATAATACATGGTTAATTAAATATTGTATACAGTTAAATGAATGGTATAAATAGTTAAATTAATACTGCACATAGTTAAATTAATATGGCATATAATTAAATGAATATTGCATAGTTAAATAAATACTATATATAGTTAAATAAAAATTATATATAATTAAATTAATATGATATATAATTAATTAGATATAGTATATACAGTTAAATTAATATAGTACATAGTTAAATAAATACTGTATATAGTTAACTAAATATAGTATATAATTAGTTAAACATTGTGAGAGAAAAAACCTGGATGAGAGAAGAAGAATAAATATGGAGGGTATTTTTGTTTTTCATGAATTAAAGATTATGAGAGCATTTAATGATGGACCGGTTGTTATAAAAATAATTTATAGGGATTAAAAATTAAAGTACGGTCAATAAATAGACCGGCCATTAAAATCTTCTTATTTAAATGATCCCATCTAAAGTTTATCAAGGGGTATTACTTACGTGAGCTAATAGTGTCATCATGTTTTATAATACAATTCAGCTTTTAGAGACAAAAGTTGGTGGAATTAAAATCCCCATGATCGATTGACTGGCAAAAATAATTCAATGTCTATTATAGGATTTTGTGCGGGTGCATACAAACACCAAACATTCTAGCGATCCCATAGCCCTCGCTTGGGTCGCAAGCTCCTGCTATTGAGTCTGATAATTAATTTTTAGACTCCAAAACAGTTACACAGGCCACGCATCAGATACCTACTTATTCGTTGATGTTAGATATACAATAAAAAAATCATAGCAAATATTACTTCTTATGTTGTCAAGCATACCTCCGGAGAGGCAAATAGGAGGATGGATTGGATGGCTGATCATAAAAATCCACTACTTTGGGAGGCTTCCTCAATTTTATCGATTTATTTTGGGATATTATTTAGACTGATACAGTGGATGTATTTATTTTTGAGCACTGTGAAGATGCCGGTTCTTCAAAAAAAAAAAAAGTATATATATAATATAATATAAATAAAATAAAAAATAATATAATAAAAAAGGGAATTGAAGAACGTCCAAGGCGCAAAGTTGAGAGCAGTTGGAAAGCGAGTGGAGCGTTGTTTACTTGCGTCCAACTCACAGGGCCCCAAAGATGCCGAGTGCCGCCCATCGGTACGTATTTCTCCGTTTTGAATGCTCGTTCAAAGCCTCGACGCGGTTTTCCAAAGCGCCATTCACGCTCCCCTACCAGACAATGACGCTTCCTTAGCGTCACCACTTATGTTATCTCCAGGTTTTTAGGGCTTAAACAAATGGAGGAACTTTCCATGCATATGAAAGCCCTAGGAACACACAAACGAGTAAGCCATGTATACTAGTTCCATCCACTGTTGAAGGGCCCGCTTTCCTTTCGCAAGCTAGGACCGTCCAGGGTTTAGTTCATCACAAGCTGTCAGTCTTGCTATTTTTTAATGCTATGATGATGTTCTAAGTTTTGATTAAATAAACACTTTATTGACCAGAAAATGATGACATGAACGAGGTTGCAGTCTTCTACTGATGAAATGGCATTCGGTTTTGAACGGATGAGCCTTGTTTTCTACGTTGCATGCAGCATTTAGTAGTAGCAAAAAACTGTGGAACATGAAAAGAATTGCTTGCTAAGCGCCGGCTAGTTGTGTTAAGAAACTAGCTAGCTAGCTTACCTTTGGCTGCCTTATATATATACACACTCCTTGCGTTAGGATACATTTCTAGAATATCAAGCTCCCTCCTCCCGATTGCTCTATGAATTTTATAAATCGAAGCTAGATTGGGGGGAAGCCGTTTAAATTTTTGTTGTTGGTTATAATGCACACGGTCCCCCTCTCCTCAGCGTATGCACTGTAGGAAATTTTGAAAACAGTTTAAACAATTGAAAGGAAGCTAGAGTACTGCATATATTAAAATACTTTCATAATTAATTCCAGTGGTCTTTTCATGAAATGGTAATATTGTCTATGTATTAAAAAACGGAAGTTGTGGTGGACATCATCCTTAAAAAAAATTTCTTGATCAAGAATAATGGTGGGAGCATCAGTACTATTTCGAGTCAGAACCTCTCCCAACAAAGAATTGAGGACAGACATGCCAATCAGTAGCGGACAGAAGCTCCTTTGTTTCTAATTAACATGCACCTTCTCCTCCTTATCCAGACCATTGGTTCTAAACATCCCAAATAATTAAAATACTTATTTGGGGGCTTAGCAAAAATAAAAAGAAATACCATCGATATAATTGCTTAGAATCTTATAAGTTCTAAAAAGGTCACGTTATTCGGTGATTAAAAATAATCATGCAAATGAACAATATAGTCAGTTGCCTGGACCAAAACTACATACTTTGGAAGTTTATAAATTGATCATCATGAGCTTGATCAATAAGCTTTTTCAAAATTAATTTCTTTATCATAAGTGACGACCTTTTTCTTGCAGCAAAAAACTAGCCAAGTGCAAACAAGACAATCCAGACAGTCCACCTTTATATACGAAAGCATGGTACGTACGTCTAGATACCCAATACGCAGCCCAGCGAACAATACTTTATAGATGAATTCGTATGTATGCATTTGACGGCACGACTCGATCTCAAGTCATTTTAGACGTTGACGTAGCGTCCTCATATAGCTGATGACCTTCAACTTTTTGCATAATTATAGCAGGAGAATTCTCTGACTTGGCTAACAATCGACAAACATTCAGGATATATATTGCACTCGATCTGTCCACCGTGTCATGTACGCTATCAAAGATTATATGAAAAGTTCAAAATTAGACCCATAAACCACAGATCCATTCTTAAACATTTATGAAACCACTGCTGCCTTAGCTAGTAAACCTAGTATGTGCTAATGGGAAAAGGTCTGACAAGGTCCAAGAGGACTTCTCACACAGGTCTAGATAGGCTACACGGAATACATACGTGGTGCTTCACATGTAGAGAGAAATTTTTGATGTAGATGGGAAGAGAAGTTTAAGGGCGTTTCCCCTGTCAAGAACCCTGCTTGGCATCAACAAGAAGCAAAAGCTATAGCTGCGGAATATAATATTAGCAACAGGAATGTGGAAATATAGGCAGTCAGCCAGAACGAAACAATGCCGGCCAAAATAGAATACTACCGAAAACTAGACGTTAATACCGTGTCCCCCTCACCTCCCATTCACTTGAGAAACGCTGACAATAGCAATGTTGATGTCGCTGTCCCCACAGCAATACTTCTTTTACAAGGCTCCCCCGCCCCAAATCTTCTCCATCCCGACCTACCTCTCTTCTTCCCTCATCTCTCCTTCCTTAGATTGAGAATTGGACATGGAAGGTGGTCACAACAAGGATACCAAGGCGTCCAGCGGTGAGGCCATCTCCCCGGAGCCAGCGAGCGATGATGCCGGGACCATGCGATCCTACTATGAGTGCATGTTTTGCAAGAGGGGGTTCACCACCGCACAAGCCCTAGGCGGCCACATGAACATCCACAGGAAAGATCGAGCTAGGATGCAGCATGGCCAGATGGCGTCTTCGGCCTCTGGAAAGGCTGAAGAGGACTCATCAGAAGGCTATGGATATAATAAACCATACCCGAACCCACATCGGACCATCTATCCTCGGGTCTCCGAGTCCTTGAAGAACTACAACTTGTACTTCCCGGCATCATCTTCCGGTGGTAGGGATACAAGGGTGGCTGGGGATGATGATATGGGCCCGCAGAGGCGAGGTGAGCTGAGCCTTTTTGGTCAGGAGCTGCAGCTGGGCTTGGGCACGCATTTTGATCATGAGTCAAGTGCGGTGTCTGAAGAAGAGAAGGCGAAGGATGGTGATGATGAAGAGGAACTCGATTTAGAGCTTAGGCTGGGCCATCAGCCCTAGTATAAACTGTGCCATTATGCGAACAGCATTGCGCAGTACTCTAGCTTGCTTTTACTGTACAGAAAGGGTACTGCGTTTGCTTATTTGTTTATGACCGCGGAAGCTATGTTATAAGGAAAGGTCGATGTACTTCTTAGTCGTTTGAGTTCATCAGTATTTCAGAGAAGAAGGAAAAGAAGAACAAGAACAAGAAGCGGAAGGGTTATGAAGACTGGTGTTGGCAAAGACTAATTAAGGAGCAGCCAGGAATTATAGATTAAATTCAAGTGGGATTTCTGAAGGAGAAATATACCAGAGGTGAGTAATGTAGAGGTGTGATGAAACTTAGAGCCATTTGAAGTCTTCATATCTGTTGTTTTACTTGAACTATCGACAATTTGATTTGTTTGATAATACTTCTTATTTAAAGTTGAATGATAAGGTAATGAATCTGTTTATTAATTATTTGTTCTAACTTGCATGGCATTCTGTAACTTCAAAAGGGCCAGTAATGAAAAGCACAACTTTACAGATCGAATAATTTCAATGTATGTGAAGCTTCCCAATGTGGTATGAGGAGTTTCCGTAAAAAGCTTCTGGAGTAATTTGGTGAAGTGCACATCATAGCGTCTTCCACTGTTGACCATTTTGTATTTTCTCCATTAAATTTTGTTCAAATTTTTGCAATCTCCAACCGCAAGTAATATTCAAAGTGTCATATTATAGATGTCCTCTGATGTCAGTATCTCCATAGCAGCTGCACATCCTTTTATGCATTATTATATAGATCATAACAACTATATTGGTTAATCGAGTATATATGAGTTGCTTAGCTGCAAGTACAATGAACCGGTCGATACATGTAAAACGAGAACTTACGACCATACAATGTGTCATCTTGCTTTCCTTTTATTTGTCAACTACAAAATCCTGAGTTGCTCATCATTTAGTTGCTTGTGACGGAAGAGGAAGTAGAAGATCCACTACATGATCTTTACTTGGACAAAATATGAAAATAATTAATGCACTATATAAGATGGATTTCATCAACCGCATTTCTGGTATTTCTTGTAGCTGCTTTAGTTTGCTAATATTGGCCTTCAGTTCCGCAAAAATTGGAAGATATACTGATTTATTTTCTCTTTAATTCTTCGTCTATATTTTTCTCAGAGCATCGGTTTTTGAAGAACAATAACTCTTGATGCTGCACTAATATATGCTGTACTGGTGTGCTTTCTAGATCATTCATGATGTGATAATGCAATTTTTGAGTCTTGAAATGCACTATATATATATTTCCTCGGCTTGGGCTTTGCCCAATTCTTTTCCTCAAGAAAATTAAAAACAGAAAATGCATTATTTCCTTAAATCGTCTGTATTACCATCCAAGTATATTATCTGTGTCATCATGCAGGTGCGTCATCATTTTTATCAAGCACTTAATTAATATCTTGGTTTAATAATTTTTTGGTAGTGGTAGTAAGTAGCGGAGTGAGCAGTTAAGGGCGAGTTTGGCATTGCTGTTGTTTTTTGTTTTTTGTTTCTCTACAAATTAAGCGGTGAAACACCACAATGAAATTGATGTTGAAGATAGCTTTACACAAAATTACTTCTATTCCCAGCTGCTTATATTTTTCACAGCTCGTTCTTGAATACAATAAATCTTAATTTGTTGCTCTAAAGATTTTGTAGCAATCTCAAAACACAAAAAGGTTTCATAATACATGTTGTTTAGTCTAGATCATTTTTCTTCTCAAGTTTTGAAAACAAAAATGGACAACCGAACAATGCCAATTGGGCCCTACGTTTAATCAACTTTATTATTGTTTTCTTTTTTTCTTCACAAGAAAAGAAAACAAAAGAATTGGTAACCATGGTAATTTTCTTGCTGCCAACTCCCATCTCCCTTTGGATGGTTCTCCTCAGGGGGCAAGAAAAAAAAAGAACAAAAAGAAAGCCAAAGCAAGAGTGTGGTGGTTTCCTTGAACTCTCTCCTACGCCCTCACTAGTGACTGGCAACATATGGGTTTTCGGTTTGTATAACTAATGAAAATGGAGTCTCATACTTACCTCGAATGCTTACCGTTAATATGAACATTATATATAGGAACGTGTACCCTCTTTATGATGGTGCCTCCGAGCTTTCTAGACTGCTCCATATGACAACCACAAAGTTACCAAAGAGTATTTTAGGAAGTTCATGAACTTTATGAACGCTTGTTAATAATGATCTCGTTTGCCCCAAAAGCCACGCATGATGCTGGGTTTTTTTTTTTTTGAAAGGAACATGAAAGAAGGGAGGCACTTCTCCCACGGACACTTATTAAATTTTAGTATAGAAGTACAAAGTGCAAAGGTGGCAGGTATTCTAGGTTTCTTGCCATCCATAAAAATCTGTGATGACCACTGTTGTTTTTTCCCGAAAGAAAACAACTGAGTACTATTTTTCATTTAAATAATCTATGACATCATGGAATTGGGATGGGAAATCCGTAGTTAGCTTGGTTTTCTAGTTTGTGCTAATACGTACCCTTTAAGCTTTAAGCGGATGATATCTGGAAGTGGCTGAACTGCTGGTTGAATGAAATATAGTGGCATTCCTCTTCGATAGGAAATGTTTGTTTGAGGAAAGGTCCGGACATTCCTAGCCTCAACAATTCTTTGCCGAGTTTCTGTTTCTCCAATTTTAATTTGCCGCATATGTTTCCTCAAATGATTATTTGCCCCTTATTCTCTAGATTTTAAGAATTATCTTTTACTCTTAAATTCAAGAATTTGTACTTCCAATTCTTTGTTCCTAATTAACAATTCAATGATTGATGATGGATTAATTGGCAAAAGTGGAGAGGCCAATGTAGATTGTTTCTTTCTTGGAGATAAGAAGCATTTTCCTCTTGCATGTAGCAAACATACATCGCTGGTGAATGCTAACATAGATGGACTTGCAACATGGAGGAAGAAAGTATAAAATTGAGTCTCACATGAATTTCCATCTATATGTATTTTTATTGCTTTATAATTTATTGTTGTATCCAAGGTTCACAATCTCATGATTGGATCCTATATCAGTACCATCTAATCAGTATGGTATTAATATTTTTATCGGCTCATATGACGCAAGTATGAGGGCTCATCTACTAACAAAATATTTATTTATAAATTATAGCCACCTCTAGGCCACATGAGATTAACATTACGTATAAAGGGAAAAATTGTCAAAGTTTGAGAATTTCCATGATTAATCTCATCTCATTTTAGCCTTCTAAAAGTAGAAATGACTCGACTTATAAGAGTGATTTGCCATGAAATCTAGATTATGGAGACATATTCTATTGGTAAGATAGTTTCTTGCTGCCAATGATAGCCACTTCAACCTCTAAATCTGAAAATAGTTTAAATTAGATCCACAAGGATTGGTAGACATAATTAACAATAGTTAGGCTACTTTGGATGGGTCTAGTTTATGTTTGGGAGCAAGATCCTTGCATGTAGAACTTGATTGCATAACAAATATTTTAGATTTTATAATTATCACATATAGTGTCAGTAGTTTTCAGCATCTTACCGTCTTGACGAGATTTATAATTTGGCAACTCATCGATAGGTGTATCAACAGTTTTCATAATCATGATTTGAAGTTATTTAAGGCTCTGAAATGCTTGATCAGACCTATTTTACTATGTTTGATAAATGATAAGTACAGTGTCTCTCCTAATGGAGAAAGAAATTTTCAAAGTGATAAAAGATAATAAAACAAATTATGTGAAGGTTGAGATGTAAACACTTAACCAATTTTGATCAATTTCTCTTTTATTCTTGAAAATTCAATATTTTTAAATAGAAAATCTAGTAATTTGACTCTGTCTCTATAAATAGAAGTAAAAAAGAAGAGCAATTTGACTGAAATTAATAGAGAGAGAATGCACTAGTACATATAGAAGTCTCATCCGAGGCTTTGGACCGTTCCTCCGAGCTAGTCCTTGTCCCGCTCCAATTGAGAGAAAAAATGAGCTCCGAAAGCAGCGGATGTTATAGAGGCAAGTCAAAGCATCACATATTCAACTTGATAACAACTGAAGATGCATTTAAACTGCAGCATAATTTGAAAGGCAAACAACATATATAGTTTAAAATCTAAAACCACGGCTCATCATGTTTGAGCACTAGATTAGAGTAGAAATATTAGCTAGATTGTTAAGATTTGTTGTCACTGACGACACCTTGCTTCCACCATAGATTGACGATTTCTAATCCATGTCAAAATCATGCATTTTGTGTACATTGAACAATTAATCAATCCAATAATCATTGCACAAGAAACTGAAGCAAACTGTCACGTCAATCCACCATCTCAACTGAGGCCTATATATTTTCCCAAGGTTGATAAACCATCCGTAGTTTCATGCATGTTTGTCGAAAAGCAACGCTCCATATCATGTGTAATCGGACACTCCCATCGTGAATGTTAAACATACCCTAAGAAGTCACGTCCTATCATGATCTTCTGAACATCTTTTCATTTGCTTTGCTTGTAAGGGCAAGAGGATTGACATACAGCTTTGCCCCTTGAGACAAGTTGCCAATGCCAACTGCAGCCCAGAATGAGTGGATATTAAGTAAAACTCCAAAAAGCCCCTCCAAAAAGATTAATCAGAAGATATTTTTCAGATTTAAGTATATAAAATTTTCTTGATGAATATATAGTCTACCGAATCTACTTTGATATCATTTATAATAATGCAGTATCCATTGATATTATATAAATACTCAAGATCTATTCGATGCATAATCAATGTAGAGCTAAATACACATCGTCATGGTGGATGATTTCAAAATATGACTTTAAATTTGATCTCACATGTGCATTAGTTTCCTGTTGACCATCAACACTTAGGCAAACAATGGAAAATCACCACAATAGACAGGTGCATTATTGACCTCATGCAGAAGTCCTGCTAACACTATTCATAATATCATGTATAAAATTTTCAAGTCTATGGTGCAGAAGATAACGCCACACCTCTGTCTCTCTCTCTCTCTTTCCTTCCCTCCCTCCTCCTGAGAACGAAAGATGGGAGTGTACCCCCCCTCCACGAGAACAAAAGATGGGAGTGTATTTGTCAACTTTTATCGGTAGCAAAAGTCTTACGACCATCACAACGGACTCACACCTATATATCTAGCTAGGTACTCTCTTATGTTACGTGGATTGAATATTTTGTCTACGAGAATGACCAAAATCCAAAGAAAAAAAAGAATAATTCCAGCCAATCGTCACCGTAGGGGCATGGAGATGAGAATATGGTGCAGCGCTAGGTCATGGTCAGCATATAGAACAAGAGTCAAAAGGACTGATGCGTGCCGGCCCGTGGTGTCTTCGGACTCGGACCGGGCAAGCTTTCAAGCTGGGTCTAGTCTCCTGTCCCTGTGGCCCCCACACAACAATGGGACAGCGAACGTTCCGGCCGGAGCATGGAATCCAAAGAACGTAGTCTAGTACCGTACCACCCGGGACGGCCTTTGGACCGGCTCCATTCTTTTATCCGGACATGGTTCTACCGGTGGACATATCATTGCCTCGTTTGAACAGAATTTTGTTTTCGTCGGACGGTCAACTTCTAAGTCATCGAGGCATGTCACACCCCACTGGTCTCTGTGTACATCCAGTCACATGCGAGGGCGGATCTTGTGAAGAGCGCATTTGGGCTTAGATTGAACCCAACATTGCCCACATTGATTTGGTTGGCTTGGGCTTACAAACGTCAACATGAACCAAAGTTGGGTGGGCTAGTTTTTGGTCCAAAATGTTGAGCGACCCAATTTATATGGAACCTCTCCGCATCATCTTTGCTGCACCTTGACACAATAACACACATATTCCCTCTTGGCCCAATTATATACCAACCATATCTTATAACTCTACTTTACTTGGCATCCGGTAGTTCACAGAAATGCAATCCAATTTCCATGCAACGCACGCTCCAAGGGAAGGGAATGAAGTTGTTGGTTGGTTAGCTGAGTCAGCAGTAAAATTTATGAATGATTTTTTATGGGATGTTGAGAATAATACATTCTGGATGCAATGTGCACTCCAACTCTGTTCTCTATTACTGCCGCGGCATTTTTCCTAGTTGTCAAAATAACATGAAGAAGTAAAAATTTAAAAGAAAAAAGATGAGTCAGCATTTGTCTCTCTTTATCATCATCATGATTATTGTTGTTGTTGTGTTTGTTTCTCTTTATAATTATGATTATAATTGCTGTTGTTGTTGTTATCTGTTGGAGTTGATTCTTGATTTCTCCTATATTCCACGACGAGATATACGGATTAGCAATTGACTAGTCAGTAATTTCTGTAAGAAACAACAATCAAGAGTAACTATAACATTTCTTTAAAATAATAAAAAAAATACTATAGCAAAAATCTAAAGAAGTGATTAAGATAAATAAAAAGTCAAAATATTACTGGCACTTGCTCACCTTGTCGCTTGGGTAAGGAGTGGGTTTTGATGATGGTCGAAAGCTCCCTCAAAATGTAGGTGGATGTGGTAAAAGATGGGAGAAGCCCCTCCCTTGTTTTTTCTCTGAAAAACAGCCCAAAGTGCCATAATTTTCCATTTCCTGGGACTAGAACGACATATATATTTGATATTACAACATGACATAAACTTTTGACATAATTTTTTAGCAATTGTTGACAATGTCATTGCTCTGCCGTCATTTTAGAGTGCAAGAAGTATTTCTTCAAGTATTTTAATTAGGTATTTTGGTTCATTCCAAACTGTGATCTTTCTTTAGTACTCGAGATTTGTCTTGTTGGGGATAAAATAGCTCTTATCGAAGTTCGGTAGGATATTCGATTTTAGGATAATTTCAAATGATAATCATGATCGAATCTCGTCCAAGCAGCTCTCCTACTCCACTCTACTTTAGGAAGGATGACCTTCAATCCATATATGCCGGATGACTTTCTCAACAATGATCATCAATACTCTACCAACGACTATAAAATAGGACTTCTGTCGAACAAACTTGAATAATGAGAAGAGTTGCCATTCGATCGATTCTACTCCTTGGCTCAAGATAGACTGTCAGATTCCAAATGTTAAATTTTAGCACCATCTGATCTTGCTTATGACAGACCTTGAAGGTGCCCGAATTCCTTCATTACATGCAGTGTATCTCATCAATTGCATATTAAGGACTCCAGCCGGCCAAATTTCTTTCCAGCCAAACTCCTCTCTAGCCAAACTTCATTCAAATGAATTCTTTTTCAGTTGAATTCTATCGCTGTGGTGTATGAATAGCGGCTGACTTTGAGAGTGGCCAAATTTCTTTTTTTCCTCTTGATGATTGCAGATCTAGCCAGCATATATCATGCACGTCAATCGAGCAAATTTGAATAATAAAAGAATCTCGTCGTCAATGCAAGTTTGATCGCCAAGTCTGGAATAAGCAGTAGCTATCTTACTGACTGTGAACTCCAATACTTTTTTGAGCTAATCTTAGGTATCGACCGAAGTTCAAAAGGCAGTCAGAGCAGTACTAGCAGGATTCTTGACATTCATACATTTCAGCTATCGGTGAATCTTGAATTTCTATCTTCCCGGCCAAACACCTTTAAAAATCTTGACCGTGATCCTCAGTGAAGAATCCACTATCCTCTCTCTGGTTTCCAGCTCGATCGTTCATATCTACTCCCGGCAGATCTTGATAATGGTCAAGCTTCTCAAAACTATCAAGGATAACAAGGGTAGATTCCAGCTAACTATAGGTCCATTCTCCACAACTTAGAAGCCAACTTTCAAGTTCGACCAATTCGATCTTGAGTTCTGTATGAACAATCGACCCTCAAGCACAAAGTCTCTAACCTCTCACCCAAACTCCAGCAAATCATTTCTAACCACCTACAAATTACGCCAAATGATAGCTCGCTCCCCATAACAAACTCTACATGGCCCGAATGGCCTACTAGCAAATGGTTATGGCTGTCACCATCAATCTGTTACGCACTCCATCTATATAAAGAACTCTCCAGATACGTTTTTTTCTAAACTCTCATCTTCGCTTACATTCTCCTGAGTACTCCATTCTTGTTGGCTGGAGAACTAATTTGACCATCGGAAGATCGTGCCGAAGCCACCCACCTCCGGTCTAGACTTTGCTTTATAGGTCTCATCGATGATCTCGTCTTCTCCAGCTTCAGCGAATTCTAGCATCAGCATTATTTTCTAAACCAACAAGTCTCAAATGAAATAGCTCTTTCTCTTTAATTCTAGCTTAATAGGCATGTCAAAATTTTTCTTATCAATGTATCTTGTTTTATGCATTTTACGTTAGTTTGATGCTTAATTTTATCGGCCAATGAAATATCTAGTGTTAGGAGCTAGGGCTAGGTATCTATGAGGGCACGCCCCTGCCTGGTTCAAGTAGGACTTATTACATGGCAATAACTACATTGTGTAGTTATCACAACTCTTACAAACTCTCTCAAACCACTTCGACGAAGCATAAAAAAATGTGAGAGTATCATTCCATTTATTTTTATCTCCAATCTTTCTTTGCTACTCTTGAACCTAAGAAACTCTTGGATTGTGGAAAAGAATTACTGTTTCATTTGTAAATATATTCCTAATCGCAAGTTCATGCTATTCAATCGACAAAAAGGAAGAGAGCACCTAAGAACATGACAAAGAGCCCAAATCACGTGATCCTAATCAAAAGATATAGGAGTTGTTGATCTCAAGCTTCGTACGGTAAAATGAGTTATCAATCTCCCATCTGATTGATTATATGATTTCTATCATATAGCATTTGCTATATAATAAATTATAGGAAGGCAAACCGGTTCGATAATCAGTGCTTTTTTTTTTTTTTTTTTGCGACATTATACATATCATTTATAGACACATATATGTAACGGGGAGCTACATAATAGCAGTCAACTAGAACGAAGTTCCCGAACACAAAATTGCATTTTCCCAGTCTTGTGGGTCCAATAGATGTCGGCTCGCGTGCCAATCTAAGGATGTGATGTTAAGGTCTTTGATTAAATGATTCTTTTAAAAAACTCACATTCTCTCTATATATCTTCTTTCCCTGCAAATGAATGACGTGCTCTTGAAACTAAATAAGCTGACTCCCCCTCCAACCACCGACGCTCTCGATGTAATGAACTCCACGCTTTCATTACAAACAAAGGCCGTCAAGTCCGGGGAGAGGTGCCCAATCCTCTTTATACTTCGCTTTTTCGTCTCGGACTGACACCCCTATCCCTTCCTCCCTTCTATGGAAACAGCCATCATTCCCTGGCTCGTCAAACACTGCCCACAAACACTCACAAAATACACACATCTAATGTTAAAGAAAAACAGTAGTCATTGGAAAACGCATATCAAGAGAAAACCAAGGCTGAAAGATCATGACTCATGAGCGAGAGAGAGAGAGGGGGGGGGGAGGGAGGGAGGGGATCCTTTTTTTTTTTTTTTTTTTTTTACAATGGCAAATTTGCTGGTGCGCACATCACCAGAAGGAGTATTTTGTATGATCTCAAATTGTTGGAAAAAGAAGATACCATCATGCCTTGGAGAATTTATTTGCTACATCTGCAATAGCTACCAGGTGACAACCTTCCTCCTTGATATGGTTAAGGAGTAAGGTTTGCATCAGCTCATAGGCACTATATATATTGAACAAGTCCAAGTGATTGTGGGAGAAAGAAACTGAGATGAAATATATCAGAATCGCAGCATCAAGACTCTCAACCATCTTGGCATTATTATCACCCAGGCATGCGTGTTTGGAGAGTTCTCATTATAAAGGCTGCCAGCATGACATAAAACTTGCACATTGAACAGGAGGGAGTGCCAAAGATTTCTCAAAAGGTGGGGGCTAAGGAGGGGGGTCGGGTGGGGTTGGGCACTGAATTAAACATGTGAAAAATGCAGCAATGTTCTTAATTTTTGTGGTTAATCTCGATGGACGTTCATCTCAAACAATTCCAATTTCAAATCTACATTAGAAGTAGGTTAACCGGAAAATTAATTTCCTTTACAAATATAAAGATAAGCTAGCGCCATGTTATTTTCTTTGGAATCACATGTTACAAGACTCTCAAGGGAATCATTCATCCATGACGTTCTCTTCTAAGCATTGGAATTGAAATTGATTAAATTGGACTCATCTGTCTTATATATGTTTTCACCCGAAATGATCGAACCATGCCTTTAGGATAATTCATAGCTCTTCTATTAAAAAAATCGCTACAATATCTGCCAGCGATTTAACTTCAATTTTTAAGAGGCGAGTTGTATCAAAATATGCTCATACATGAATTTTTTTGCATAAGTTTAATCTATAAAATTTAATAGCATGGGAAGTTCTATGATGACCATTTATCATGATGAAAGATGATCTCAAAGAAGAAATAAGCTATAACATTTATGCTAACTATAGATACTTTATCGTTTACAATGCCATCAGTTTGTAAAACTTAATGCTTTTCGATTACACAAATATGAAAGTAATTATGCACAATTTTTTTGTAAAGAAAATTACTGAAAGTAAACTCTCCTATGCCTAACTGGTTAGGATTACAATTATATATTAAAAACTCAACGGGATCAAATTAATAGTATGATTTGGAGCATTCTTCTGCACCTGGGAGCTAAATTTGGAGGGAAGAAAAAGGGAATCGATAAACCAACCATATTTTTTATTTAAATCTTTTTTTGAAGATCAAATATCGATCCAGTTACTGTCTTTTCCTCGAAAAGAAGTGCCAGAAAGTCCAAAAGAAAGAGGATTTATGATCTATGTTTTCATCTCATGGAATAATTGCATCACAGAATTCTTCATAATGCAGCATCAGCAGTCACAAATAACAACAAAATCAAATTGCCAACAGCCATCATTTCATTCAGAAGTGCAACCATATATAGTTTCCTGAACCATACATGACTCTTACATATGATCATCTTTAGATGGGTCCATCTAGTTTCTCCACCAAAAGATATAACTCGCACTTTAAACAGAATTTTTCATCAATATACTGTTCATCATTCTTCTACTAGATGTAGACTTGCAGCTAGCTAGGAAAAGAAAGAAAACGATAAACAAATAAAGTAGCATAAAATTATACACTTTTAAGTGTAACCAAGTCGAAGCTCTAAATCCAAATCATCTTCCTCCGAATCACCTCGTGTTCCAATCTCCAAGTCCAGTCTCACAACCTCTCCTTCCTTTCTGAACTCATCAGCCATGCCTTCCTTCATAACATCTCTCAACTCTTCAACCCCAAGCAAGGTCTTCACTGCCTCCATGCCCTTCAAATCTCCACCTCTGGAGCTGAACAGTTCAGCTAAGGAGGTCGAAGATGACGAGGAAGAGAAACAGCTGAGAGGAGAGAGAAGGGAGGGGAATCTATAGGTCCTAGGAGAAAGCTCGGTATCACTAGCGTTGGAAGGTGGTGAAACATTAAGGTTAGGGATGAGGGTACCACTTGGATTAGGGTTAGGGGTATGGTTAGAAAGTGGGGGATCCCATGGTGGAGAGTAATGTTTCAACCTAGCTCTGTCCCTTCTATGGACATTCATGTGACCCCCAAGAGCCTGCGCTGACCTAAATTCTCTCTTGCAAAAACTACAACCATATGACCTTGGAGGCCATAAGAAGCCTCCTATCAAGTCACTACAAACAGTGTCCCCTTTTCCCACTTGGCTACAACTCCATGGCTCTCTAACCTTGTTGCTGCTGCTGCTTTTGTGATTGTCGCTGTTGTCTCTAGAGCTTCTACCACACCTCTCCATGGATCCTTTGGTTCAGTACTCCAACCTACAGAAAATCACAAGAGCTCCAGCCTTAGCTAACAAGGACACTTCATAACGAGTTGGAAAGATGTAGCCAAAGAAGAAGGCAGGTACTACTGAGTACTCACTCACCTGAGCAGTGTAATCATAAACTGAACCTAGAGCCTCTCTTGCTCTCTCTTTCCGTCTCTACCATGTCTCTCTTTCTTTTGCTCTCCTTTGGTTTCACTTGTTAGCATTATTATTTCATCTGACCGGAGAGTGATGGGGCTGCTGTAAGTGCCCATCAAATTGTAACCCCGAAACTGAAAATCCCATTCGCGGCACCACCTGCAAATGTCTGTTACCATAAACGGGCAAAGCTTATCAAATGTGGCACTTCGGGACCCTGCAAACTTATACCCTTTGCCATTTCTGTGAGCACCTCGTTCCAGCTCTTCCCGAGTCCTCCAGGGTCTGCACGTGAGAGGAATGGGCACTGGATGGTAGGGGCACTAAGGGAACAAGACATTGGTTTAATGACAAGACTACCTCAATGAGAGTTTTTGGTCTTCGGGGACACCATTATTGGACTCGTTCTTGGGGTTTCCCTTCTAGTTTTGATGCTTGGCATCTCTCAATGCTCACCAGCCTACTACTACTTCATGACAAAATACATTAATCATGTATACACTTTCTCTTTGTCATGATTGGGGGTTTGAGTGGTAACTAGAGGACGTTGTTGCTAAGCATTTGGAGTTGCATGCAGATTTGCACCAACATTAAATTTGAGAGCTCTATATATGCTAGCATCAAGAGCTGGCAGTCCAATTATAAGCAGTCAAACAGAAAATCAACATATTTCTTTACTCCATTTCTTGTTCTGCTTGATTTTATTCTTTCACAGCAAATTATGCCAATAAAATATCTCCCTCCTTTCTTACAAGGAATGATGCCCTCTGTGAATTGGGAATACTTTTTTTCCCCAATTTGAAATTGTTTTTGGTGCTCCGTTCGTGGTCTAAGAATTTAATGTTCGTCTTTCTTTGAGTTTGAGTAGAATTTTAGGACGAAGGAATCGATGCGCTCATTGACAAGGGTGTAGAAGTACACTGTAGCCGATCAACTTGGTCCTTGGCAGCATGATGCACTAGCTAGAAAGTGGATGAGGCCTTGACAATTTTGGAGAGGGTTACCCCCCTCCGATTTATAATTTTGGCTCCTGCTCAATTATTCTTCTAATCTAGACCTTTTATATCAAACTATGATCAGAAAGGCTCGGAATATTAAAAATACTCTATTCAAGTTAGTATTAGAATTTGTCATATCGCGTAGCATACCTTGTAAATAAGAGTCCACTGGTGGCCTGTGTCCTATGTGCAATATATTTCATATTTGTAGCCTATGGGCATTCTTTCCCCCACCCTTTTTTTTTTTCTTTTTTTCTGAGAAATACTGCGGGCATTGCTTTAGTTACAAGAAGATGTTGTCGTTCGCTCGTGAATAGGATCTAGTCTTTTGCATGTGATATGGAGCACAAAAGAACATGGGATTCATGGTACAACTCGGATTATTCCCCAAGAGCAACACGCCCAACCATGGCTAGAACTTGTGACTTGGAAGTGCATACCAGACAGCAACTTTTCTTTAGAAATGACCCAAGAAGGACAAAGGGATCCCACCAAACCCTGGCCGTAGATTTGGGAGACAAAAATACCCAATTGCATGCACCCTTTGTTTGCTAATTCCAGGCCATCTTTAATAGGGATGCATGGCCAAAATTGCGGATATTACTAAGCAGAGCTTAGAGTTTGCTTCTGAATCACTCCATCTAAAAGAATTGCAATTTGTAAGCATCTCTCGTACCCCTTGCACCGAGGTCCCCCTAAAGCTAGGGCAGTTTTACCACCTTTCCAAGAGAGAACCTCGCTAGGATTTTTTTTTTTCTAGGCTTTCTTTTAAGTTCTGTGGCCTTTTGATTGGGTGTGGAGATGGTTTGATGGGCCATGCAGAGGTTGGGCAGAGCCCCAAGCCTCATGATTGGCTAAGGTGTCATTTCTGCTACGAAAATATTCCATCAGTCAACTCAGCCCGCACACTATGGCTTTTAAAACGAGCATTGCAAAACTGTCATAAATAAGCCTCTCAAGTCATTCATCTGAGAGACGTCTCGCTCTTTTGTCAGCAAAGCGACGGCATTGCATGTGATTTGCGGAAAGGACCTACTTTGCAAAACAATAGCACTGGGAGAGGAAAAGAAGGGAAAGAAGAAAGTAAAAGCCATAAATAACATCCACCGGGACTGGTGCTAGATCTCCATGGTCTGGGCCTTTGAGTCTGAGAAGGAACTAACTCTTAGATCGTCCAAAGTGCTGAATAAGGTTGGGTAATTGAATTCATGGCCTCCCAGCACAGGGTCACCTTCCCATTATTGATCACCAGAAAGATTTAGGCTTATTATGATAGGTTGGTTTGAAAGCCAGGCTCTTTGAGGTCATTTGCACCATGCTGAGCCACAAGGGAAACCCATGCGGCCCACGTTAATACATCTCGGCGGTTGCTGTGGTGCAGGCAGTGCAAAATATAATCTCTCATGCGCATAGCCAAGCTCTTACAAGTTCCAGCACCTAAATCTCTGGCTCCTCGTGTCATCACTGTTGCAAAGCAGGACCATACAGCCAGGAGGAATTGAATCGTACATCAGACCATCCGGGTTAGAAATAAAAAGACACAAGACTGAGTGAAGGTCCTCCATACAAATACAGATCATTTTTGCTGATCTATCATATCAAATCCAGAAAATAGAAGTTAACTCGTATAAATATTGGTCTATTCTCAGAAACCACTGGATAACTTAAAGTCTAATTTAACAGTAGCCTAGATCTTCTTTCTCTATTTAGGACATGTTATGCTAAAAGAGCCTAACAAAGATTCATTGAGGTAATGAAAGAAGAGCATTAGAGCCCCCCAAGGGAGGGCAAGAGAACACAAACTAGTCTCCACAAACACACAATCTCCCAGCCAGTTTTCAGATTCTTAAATGGCTACTTACAGAATCAAACGCAGCCTCCTAAGAACCACACACACCCTTTGCTGCTTTAGCCTAGATGTTTTATTGACTTCCAATTTATTATATATATATATATATCTATATATATATATATATATATATGCAAAACTGATGTATAAACTAGAAAAGAAAGGCCATCGGTCACACTTTATTTTGTAATTTAAACATGAATCAAAAAATATATTAACCAAAACTTGTTTATCTTTGATCTCCGAACTTGTGATACAGTGTATCTTTCTATTACTACATTCTGTACATTCTCCTTTTATTCTGAATAAATTGGTGATTAATGGATTCACAACCATTGGTCTCCATTTTTCCCCTAAAAATGGAAAAAACTTTGTGATAGAGTCATCTTATTTCCATACACAACGAACTTGTATGATACAGAGAACTTATTGTGATGCACAGAATTTACGATGCAGAGGATCTATAGAGGGAAAAAATAGAAAACAAAGGCAAACGAAAGAATTATACAACAATTCCCAACATCCAGAACCACCAATAAGACAGAACTTGAACAACATATATAAGCAAGTTATCCTAACCAATTGAAATTATTACAAATAACATTCAAGGGAAGATGGTAAGAGGTTATTTGATCATACTCAATGGCTTTTGGCACCATCCCAGTGGTGGGAGCAGAGTTACGTATATGCAGGGACCAAATTTTAGCATCTTCAATGCATGGACTTCAAATGGATTTCTCCATATCAGACGTTCTACTATTTTGCAGAGATTTAGGAGAAGCTGATGCTTCAGGCTCCTGATTACTGGGAACTCCTACAGTTTTGCAAAACAAACAAATTATTTGCCTCCGTTATGAATACAATATCCGATAAGCAATGCAAGACTAAGGCCCATGAAAAGAACCACTTGTGATAGCATCTGGGAGATTGTTCATCACAATGAAATATTGCCTGAAAATATAAACCTCCGATGATTTGGAAGATTCAGAAACTTGACTACTGGGAGACCATTAATTTAACACCCAGGTTGCTTACTTATCATGTTTGCAAAGAATAATGCAGCATTTAACATATGGAAGAGGAGACAAGGAAAAAAGTCTCGGTCAACAAACCAGAAGAGATACCTTCATAAAAGCCCCATACCAAGAAAAATATATTCAGAAAAAAATGGGGAAAAAAAAAATGTCAAAAATAGGTTGTCGGCAGACATACCTCTTTGTCCCATATCTCTATCAACCCTTTGAGCAGATGATCACAAATGGGATTGCAAACATAAGATATCCCAAACCCATCCTAAAGTATAGCTTCAAGGATGTGCATTGCCATCTGAAACAATCAAAATCTGCAGTTTAACAGGCCTTCCACCTAATCCCAACCATCCTGCCTCACCCACTCCCAATACCATATAAAAAAAGGCAGCAGCAGTAGTATTATAGCTTCGAGGATGTGCATTGCAAGCTGAAAAAATCAAAATCTGCACTAACACTTCCACCTAATCTCCAACCCTACGAACACCGACAAGACAGAAAAATAGTAACAATAACAACAGTAGTAATAAGAACAATATATAAAAAATAAAAAAAAACAATTTCCATTTATTTATAGGTGCATGCATTCATCATATTCGGCTCTGACAAATTTCCATTAGGACCTGAATTAATGATATCACATCATACGAAATTTGATGTACTCATCAGGTTTAACATGCCAGCTACTTCAGAAAGAAAAATATATTATGCAAGTTTTTGACACTGAATAGCTTCCTGAAGAACAAAATTTTCTCTTTCTAGTATTTACTTTTGCAGCTTTCTATCCTCTCGGATTTATTTACAATTTCCCTCGCAAAAAAAATTTGAAATAGAGCTAGTCTCACTTTTCTAATTCACCAAAACTCATCAATGAAAATTCAAAATGTTGGTTGCATTTTAGAACAGAATTAATACCGTTGACAGGTAAATACACCAAAACTATCTGCTTCCAGGAAACTGCATCCAAGATGAACTCAAATTTTGAGAAGTGTAAATATCTGGCATATGCTACAGAGCTTCCACACTTCAAAATATCCTGCTCAGGGGAAAGGGAAAAAAAAGGCACCAATTGGTTTGTAGAAAACAGCGATAACGAAAGACTTTCCAGTCCAACTTGATATCCTTCGCATCTTTAATTGTTAGAGAAATAACAAAGCAAACAAAGAGGCTATGTACGGCATAATCATTGTATTAGTCACCAAGGCTTGAGCAAGACTATATGAGCTCACCTCTACAGATCCTTCTTTGTCATTCATTATCTTTAAAGGCTACATCTGCTTTCTCCGCAAGTTTTTAAAATCCTTGCTCTTGTATATTTAAGCTCATTTACAGAAAGATGTGTAAGAACTGGCCCAAATAGACCAGCCCACCTGAATTAAGCCCGATAGTTGGCCTATTTAAACAAAAAAAAAAAAAAAAAAAAACGAACGAAGACTCCCAACGGGAGTGTTCTTCTCCTCATGCCCAATTGGGATTAGGACTCCTAGGGCTTTCCAAACCCTAGGAGATCTATAAAACCCTTCCGCCTCCCTTCTTCAAGGCCATCGAGCAATACCAGCCTTCTCTCTCTTTCTTCTTTCTTTATTCTTCCGTTGAAGCCGTGGACATCCTCCTTGTGCTCGCCGAAGATTCTTGCCGGAGAAGTCATCAGAGAGGCCGAGGTAAACCCCAGCACCTCTTCCTCTCGTTCTCCCCTTTCCTCCATGTCCCTATGTATGGCCGTCAAATTCACCGGAAAAGCCTTATGGATGAAAGCCCTTTGTTTTCCCATGTTTTAACCGAGCCTTATTTCTTTTTTTTTCAGCCACCGGCGCCATCGCTCATGGTGCCGTACTTCTAGGTCGTGACCCCACCTACCAGCAACCTTCTCTGATTGGACAAAGATCAAAAAAACAAAGAAGAAAGGGGATAGTCCCCTGTTTTTCTGAATTTTTTGTTTTTTTAATGGCCGGCCACTTGCCGCCAACCGCCCTTTTGCTCCACTATCGCTGGTCACCTATGTCGCCGTCCCATTGCCGGTTTTCCTGCTATTGGCCATTAACCATATGTCCCCTTAATCGGCCAAGAAAAGAAAAGAAAATAGAAAGCAAGAAGAAAAGAAAAGAAAAAAGAAGAAGAGAGAGGACCTCTCTCTTGAGTCTCTAGTGTTTTCTCTCTCTCATATTTCTTCACTTATTTTCTCTCTCTAAGAAGATCTATAGGCCTTAGATCGAGTCAAACCTTTCTTTTCTAGGGATTCGTATTGGTTCCAGCAAATTGACCTTGAATAATATTTGTGTCCGAGTAGTCTATCGGATGGATCATCTAGTCAACCATTATTTTTATTATTTTAAAATTATTAAATAAAAATTAATTAAGATTTAATATTCTAAATAGGAATATCTGACTCGTTTGATGGAGCTTAAAGATTTAGGACGATCAAGATAAGTAGAATCTTACGCTCCATGCAAATAAATTGTTGTTGATGAATTCATATTTTTCCATAAAATAAAGATCAGTATATAAAATGTGAAAATCATGTTTTATTATGATCATTGTTTTTATAAATAAGTTTTATGAAAATAGCATGTTTATGAACCATGAATTTAAATATTTTTCCATCTAAATATATGTATCTTTTTAAGAAAAAGATATAAAAATTTCAAAAACTCTCAAGTAGTTATGAATGAATCTCTTTTGGAAAAATCGACATCCAAAGCCAGCATCCACAAGAAATATAACCCTGCCAACAGGTTCCAAGTTGGCACAAGAAACAAGAATACTGTTGATTAAGAAATATGGTCCTATCATGGGTGCAATTGTAACCTTAGCATGAATATCTGTGAGCAAGATTTTGAAACATGACATGAATATATGATTAAAAATAATCTACGAATCATGTTTATAAAATTTCATGATTTATGCATCCATGATTGATTTATAACTTATTTTATATTATACTCTATAAAATATTTTATTTGCAATATCTGCTATTTTCTAAATGATGCATTGTCATGGAAAAATTTATGCCTGATCCGACAAATATAGATTTTACTTACTGAGCTAGTATAGCTCATATATTTTTATTTTCTTTTTCTTTTACAGAGAATTAAGGTTAGGATCGACGAGGGATCCAGGCTTGGGGTTCTACATAGCAGGCTTGAAAATTTTGGCGACTGCACTTAGTTTAATAAATGATCATGAACATGTGATGGGTTATTTATGAATTTTGAGACTTGAATCTTGATTTTAGTTTTTGGATTTAGATGCTCAGAATCAGTTTTGGTTTAATTAAAAATTTGATTTGAACTTTTTATTATTTTATGTCCGATGCATCTATTATTTAATTTAAGAAAATAAATGTTGATTTCGTGTGGTCGAGGGTGGTACCCCTCAATGGCATGGCCATATTATATCCCAGATTTGGGGCATAATAAGATGAATGAAACTCAGATCATGAGATGCACAAGTACAATGTAGGATATAAGATATACAAAATGCAAAAGAAGCATAATTGGGCCAAGATGGAAATAGAAGGAAGTCTTAGGAGCTTATTCTTATATGTATATTATAGTTCTATCAGCAAGTTAGTGACAACTTAAGATGGACCGAACTGCTCCATAATAGGAATCTGGATCTAAATTTTCAGAAGTATACAGATATAAAGTTATTACATAAGATAAATGATTAAATCAACACACTGGGTGGAATTCTGCATTCCGTCAACAGATAACAGAATCCCAAATCTTCTTTTTTGCCATAATCTTTCTCTTAGTCATCAGTGATATATGATACAACGAATGAGAGATCATTTGGAGCCATATAAATATATCAAAGACTAATTTTAGAACATAAAGAAGAAAATAATCGATTTAGTTTATAAGAATAAAAGGATAAACATGGGGGCAAAGTATATCGAAATGAACATCCAGCATCATATGGAAGAAGATAAGAAAGAAATTTAGCTCATTCATATTGAAAACTGGTACCACTTTCGTAATTGTGTATTTTAAACAGAAATCATAAGGACCATCAAATTCCAGAACCGTCAATATACAACTAATGATCAACCTAGCAATAACAGAGACCATTGATGGCTGGGTAATAATCAACCCAGCGAATCACCATGGCAGGGTCCCCATCAAGGCAAATTTAATTTCCAGGGCTTGATAGCGGATATTGTGCCTGTTGGTGTAGAATTTGGTTGACGTCGGATCGAACTAGAGTGGAAGGGGACGAGGTCGCCGTCGATGACCTGCAAAATAAAGTCTCATCCGAAGTCGGTGGGGGTAACTCCGGAAAGACCCTCAGACGGTCAGGTTAGCTCTGGCCAAAAGAAATGGAGTGCTCAATGTGGAGTTCGGTAGAGTTTCGAGGAGGAGAGAAGAATTTTTTCGAACCCCCTAAGCGTATCTGGAGGGTCCTTTTTATAGACGGAGCTTGTTGTAACTGTCTTGATTAATGACTGTCGTAACCGTCCTGATCAATGCCGATCGTTATTGACTTGATAAATGCTGATCGTTATTGACTTGATAAATGCCGATCGTTATTGTCGTGATAAATGACAATCATTATTGTTGTGTAACCGTTCAGTAGTGGGATCGCCTACAGAAATCCATCAACAGTCTATAAAGAGTTCGACTTTCATAGAAGTCCGGCTGCCGAAGGAGTCCGCAAGGAGTTCGGCTTTCGTAGAAGCCCGGCTGTCGAAGGAGTTCACAAGAAGTTCGGCTTCCGTAGAAGCCCGGCTGCCGAAAGAATCCGCAAGAAGTTCGGCTTCCAAGGAGTCCGGAAGGCTGATGGAGTTCGGCTAAGGTTCGTCCGCTGGGATCCCAAAAGAGCTCGACCGCTGAGGAGTTCGACCGACTGGAGTTCGGCTAAGACCCGTCCGCTGAAGCTCTTCCATGGCTACCTGTTGCATTAGGCTGAGCATCGAACCGGACTTCGACAGGAGCGAAGTTTATCCCCAACAATAGTCCCCCAACTTCCGAGTTCGAAACTCGAAGGAAGAGAGTGCGGAAAAGGCGACTGCCGATGTCCTCTTCTGGGTTCCGTACTGGTTCAGGTCGAAGCTCAAGAGAGATCTCATCTCTAGCCAAAGTTGAAGTAGATCTCATCTTCTACAGCTGAGGTTATACGGACGCTCGGGGGAGGTCTGATCTCTAGCCGAGATTGACGCGATCGCTTGAGAAAGATCTTATCTCTCGCCGAGGTTGCCTCGGAAGAGATCTTATCCCCTGCGGCCGAGGTTAAAGGTCTTTAACCTGCTCGTGTTAGGACGAGGTTGCTCGTTGTCAGGGCCTCTCCCCTCATCTCGTCTAAGGTGAACGAGATCTTCGACTTTGCTTGCGTTAGGACGAGGTTCTTCTCCTATTCGTAACGGACTGTGGGGGCACATAAAAGCTGTTGTCAGTGCCTCTCCCCCATTCCGTCTTAAATGAACGAGGCCTTCGACTTTGCTCGCGTTAGGACGAGATTCTCCTCCTGTTCCTAACGGACTGTGGAGGCACATAAGGGCCGTTGTCAGTGCCTCTCCCTCCATCCCGTCCTAAATGAACGAGGCCTTCGACCTTGCTCGCGTTAGGACGAGGTTCTCCTTCTGTTCCTAATGAGCTATGGGGGCACATAAGGGATTGTCAGGGCCTCTCTCCCCCATCTCGTCTAAGGTGAACGAGGCCTTCGACTTTGCTCGCGTTAGGACGAGGTTCTCCTCCTTTTCCTAACGGGTTGTGGGGGCACATAAGAGCCATTATCAGGGCTTCTCCCCCCATCTCGTCTAAGGTGAACGAGGACTTCGACTTTGCTCGCATTAGGACGAGGTTCTCCTCCTGTTCCTAACGGACTGTAGGGGCACATAAGGGCCGTTGTCAGGGCCTCTCTCCCCATCTCGTCTAAGGTGAATGAGGCCTTCGACTTTGCTCGCGTTAGGACGAGGTTCTCCTCCTATTCCTAACGGACTATGGAGGCACATAAGGACCGATGTCAGGACCTCTTCCCCCATCTCGTCTAAGGTGAACGAGGCCTTCGACTTTGCTCGTATTAGGACGAGATTCTCCTCCTGTTTCTAACGGGCCACTTTCGCTCGTTTTTTTTCTATCATCATGTAATTCTTGCATCAAAAAATAATAATGCTGAATGAAGGAGTTTTATTAAAGGCAGTTTACTGGTAATACATCCTCAGATTTTTGGACTTCCAAGGTCGGAAAAGCACTATTCCTCCGAGCTCCTTCAGACGAAAAGTTTCGGATTGGACAACCTCCACCACTTCATACGGATCTTCCCAATTTAGGATGAGCTTCCCTTGGCTCTGAGGCTGAGAGACGGCGGCTCACCGAAGCACTAGGTCCCCCACTCTGAACATCTTACCTCTAACTCTTGAGTTGTAGTACTGAGCCACCTTCCGTCTATAGGCTGTCATCCGGATGCGGGCTTCTTTCTTTTTTTTCTTCCAGCAGATCGAGGTTAACTCTGAGGTCCTGGGGGTTGAGCTGCTTGTTGAAGCCCACGACTCGTGCAGACGGGAGCTTAAGTTCGATCGGGATAACTACCTCCGTGCCGAAGGCCAAGGCGAAGGGTGTTTCCCCAGTCGGCATCCTTTGTGTAGTTCGGTATGCCCAGAAGACGTGGTAGAGTTCGTCCACTCAGACCCCCTTTGCACTATCGAGCTTTGTCTTGATGCCTTGCAGCAGGATCCGGTTGGTCACCTCAGCTTCTTCATTGGTCTGTGGGTAAGCCACCGATATGAAGCGGTGGGAGATGTTTAGTCCTTCGCAGAACTCGACGAATCTCGCCCCAGCAAACTGTCGCCCATTGTCGGTTATAAGGGTTCGGGACAGACCGAACCGACAGACTAGTGACTTTCAAACGAAGTCCTGCACCTTGGCCTCGATAATCTTCGCTAGTGGTTCGGCTTCGACCCACTTGGTGAAATAGTCGATCGCGACCGAGAGGAACTTTCGCTGTCCGGACGCCGTCGAGAAGAGGCCAAGTATATCCATTTTCCGTTGCGCAAATGGCCAAGGTGCACTTAGCGGAGCAAGCTCGAAGGCTGATTGTCTTTGTATGTTTGCATTTTTCTGACAGCGGTCGCACTTCTTCACATACTCCACGAAATCGCAAAATAAGATCGGCCAATAGTACCCTTGCCGAAGTAGTCTTTGCGATAGGGACCTAGCTCCTACGTGACTTTCGCAGAGTCCTTCGTGCACTCCCAGAATGCAAGATTGGCCTCTGAAGGTCGAAGACATCTCAGTAGCGGGAGGGAGTATGACCTCTTATACAACCTGCCTTCATGTAAAACATAGCGGGAGGCCTGATTCCTGAGCTTCCGAGCTTCTTTCGGATCATGAGGAAGGACCCCCTCTTTGAGGTAGGCGACCAACGGGTCAATCCAGCTTGGCTCGAATTTCGTCTGCAGAATAACCTAGGGTTCCTCTATGGTTGGGCACTTCAGAGTCTCCAAGAATACTTCTTTGGAAAGCTCGACTGGGGCTGAAGTAGCCAACTTGGAGAGAACATCGGCTCTTATATTTTTTGCCCTCGAAATTTGTCGAATGCCGAAACTGTCAAAGACCGAGGTCAAATCCCTCACCTTCCCAAGGTATCTCACCATACTATCCTCCCGCGCATCGCTGCTGCCATTAATTTGGCATACCACCAGCTAGGAATCGCTGTAGACTTGAAGTCGATCGACTTTTAATTCCCTCGCTATTTTTAATCCAGCGATCAGCGCTTCATATTCGGCCCTATTGTTGGTCGTAGGGAACTCGAAGCGCAATGCATACTCGACGACGACGCCCTCGGGACTAATTAAAATCAGCCCCGCACCAGCTCCGACGGAGTTGGACGAGCCATCCACATGCAGAGCCCAAAAGCCCTCGGAGAGGTCGGCACTTTCCTCGGGAAAGTTCGACTGCGATAGCAGGATGTCGGTCTTATTCTATTCAGGCTCGGCTTCGACTGGAATGGTGCATTCTAACACAAAATCCGCCAATATCTGAGCCTTAATCGATGGCCGAGGCCGGTAGTTGATGTCAAACTCTGTAAGCTCGATTGCCCATTTTGCGATTCTTCCAGAAGTGTCCGCTCGATGAAGGATTGCTTTTATTGGTTAGTCCGTGAGGACCGTAATGGTGCACTCCTGAAAATAAAGTCGGAGTCTTCGGATAGTAATTAGAAGAGAGTAAATCAATTTTTCTAACCTTGAGTACCTGATCTCCGCATCCCTCAAGACCCGGCTCACGTAGTAGACCGGTCGCTGCATCTTCGCTTCCTCTTTGACCAGGACTGCTGTCAAGGCCATCGGAGAGACAGCTAGGTACAGGAATAATTTCTCTTCAAGTTCGGACTTTGCCAGCAATAGAGATGAGCCGAGATAGTTTTTAAGTTCCTCGAATGCCTGTTGGCACTCCACCGTCCAGCAAAAGTTCTTCCGTGGCTACTTGTTGCATTAGGCTGAGCATCAAACCGGACTTCGGTAGGGGCGGGATTTATCTCCAACAATAGTCCTCCCGAGATAGTATTGATGACACCGAGAGGCGATCGATCTTCTTGGTCCTCCCCCCTCGGTGGTAGCACTCTCAACCGATCCTCTCGCCCTTCCGATCGTCTCCGTAGGAATCGACCAAGTCTACCCCGCCTGACGAGCTCTTCGATCTCGTCCTAGAGTTGGATGCACTCCTCAGTGTCGTGGCCGTGGTCACGATGATAAAGGCAGAACTTATTGAGATTGCGTTTGCTGGGGTGGGAATGCATTCTCTCAGGTTTCGGAAGTTGTTCCCTGATTTTCATCAGCACTTGGGTCTTCGAGGAGTCCGCAAGGAGTTCGGCTTCCAAGGAGCCCGAAAGGCTGATGGAGTTCGACTAAGGTTCGTCCACTGGGATCCCGAAAGAGTTCGGCCGTTGAGAAGTTCGGCTGGCTGAAGGAGTTCGGCTAAGACCCATCCGCTGAAGCTCTTCCGTGGCTACCTGTTGTATTAGATTGAGCATCGAATCGGACTTCGGTAGGAGCGGGGTTTATCTCCAACAGTATCCTGCCAAACTACCCTTAGCTTTGAATACCAGAACAGGAGGGAGGTCAGTGTAGTGACTTGCTCATAACAACAGCCTCAAAAAATGTCTCCAGGACACCCACAAATATATTCTTTAGCAAATCATTAAATATTCAAATTAATGAGTAAATTGATAATTAATTGGCTAAAAGAGTGGAATCACAAAATTATAAATGATAATTTATAATTCCAGAACTTCATCCTGGCTGGTATCTTGGTCTATCTTGGTATCCTGTTGAGATTCCAAGATATCCAAGTTTAAATCTTAAGCCGAATTCTCTAGCTTGACCCAACCTGCATCAACCCACCATATACCAAACTTGAAAGGAATGAAGTTAGGATGTGATATGACATTTAATCTCTCCCAATCTACAAAGTTGATCACATTTAGGCATTTGGATTATTAAATGCCCCAGTTAGAAAAACAAGAGTGCTGGCTAATAAAACATTAAAATGCCATGCAAATAACTTACACAACCGATGCATGACACTCATAAACGATACCCAAAATAAAGACTAAGGAGCAATAGAAAAAGTTGGAAAAACCCATTCCGGTTTTAGCAAAAGGCAGAACAAATATGAAAATTTTGCTTGCTAAAATATTTCCCTAAAATTTCAGGAACTTGAGACTCCTCTGATGGTAGATCAAACATTAGCCTGCCTATGGGCCATTTCGCATTATTTGATGATCGTATTTGTTGGTGCAGAATTTGATTGACGCCGAATCAAATTGGAATGAAAAGGGACGAGGTCGCCATCGGTGACCTGCAAAATAAAGTCCCATCCGAAGTCGGTGGGGATAGCTCCGAAAAGACCCTCCGACGGTCAAATTAGCTCTGGCCAACAAAAATGGAGTGTTCAGTGTGGCATTCAGCAGAGTTTCGAAGAGGAGAGAAGACTTTTTCGAACCTCCTAAGCGTATCTGAAGGATCCTTTTTATAAGCGGAGCTTGTTGTAACTGCCTTGATTAATGATTATCGTAACCGTCCTGATCAATGCCGATCGTTATTAACTTGATAAATGCCGATCGTTATTGTCGTGATAAATGACAATCATTATTATTGTATAACCGTTCAGTAGTGGGATTGCCTATAGGAATCCGTCAACAGTCTATAAAAAGTTCGGCTTTCATAAAAGCCCGGCTACTGGAGGAGTCCGCAACGAGTTCGGCTTTCGTAGAAGCCCGACTACCGGAGGAGTCCGCAGGGAGTTCGGCTCTGTAAAAGCCCGGCTGTCAGAGGAGTCCGCAAGGAGTTCGACTTCCAAGGAGTCCGGAAGGCTGATGGAGTTCGGCTAAGGTTCGTCCGCTGGGATTCCGAAAGAGCTCAGCCACTGAGGAGTTCGACCGGCTAAAGGAGTTCGGCTAAGATCTGTCCGCTGAAGCTCTTTCGTGGCTACCTGTTGCATTAGACTAAACATCGAACCGGACTTCGGCAAGAGCGGAGTTTATCCCCAACAATAGTTCCCCCACTTCCGAGTTTGAAACTCGAAGGAAGTGCGGAAAAGACGACTGTCGATGTCCTCTTCTAGGTTCCATGCTGTTTCAGATCGAAGCTCAGGGGAGATCTCATCTCCAGCCAAAGTTGAAGTAGATCTCGTCTCCTGCAGTTGAGGTTAATACGAGCGCTCGGAGGAAGTCTGATCTCTAGCCGAGGTTGACGCGGTCGCTTGGGAGAGATCTTATCTCTCACCGAGGTTGCCTCGGGGGAGATCTTATCTCCTGCGGTCAAGGTTAAAGATCTTTGACCTGCTCGTGTTAGGACGAGGTTACTCGTTGTCAGGGCCTCTCCTCCCATCTCGTCTAAGGTGAGCGAGGCCTTCGACTTTGCTCGCGTTAAGACGAGATTCTCCTCATGTTCCTAACGGGCTATGGGGGCACATAAGGACCGTTGTCAGTGCCTCTCTCTCCATCCCGTCCTAAATGATCAAAGCCTTCGACTTTGCTCGCGTTAGGACGAGGTTCTTCTCCTGTTCCTAACGGGCTGTAGAGGCATATAAGGATCGATGTCAAGGCCTGTCCCTCCATCTCGTCTAAGGTGAACGAAGCCTTCGATTTTGCTCGCATTAGGATAAGATTCTCCTCCTATTCCTAACAGGCCACTTTCGCTCGTTTCTTTTCTATCATTATGTAATTCTTGCATCAGAAAACAATAATGCTGAATGAAGAAATTTTATTAAAGACAGTTTACTAGTAATACATCCTCAAATTTTCGGAGTTCCAAGATTGGGAAAGCACTATTCCTCCGAGCTCTTTCAGACGAAAAGTTCCGAGCCGGACGATCTCCACCACTTCATACGGACCTTCCCAATTTGGGGTGAGCTTCCCTTGGCTCTGAGACTAAGAGATGGCGGCTCGCTGAAGTACTAGATCCCCCACTCTGAATGTCTTACCTCTAACTCTAGAGTTGTAGTACTGGGCCACCTTCCGTCTGTAGGCTGTCATCCGAATGCGAGCTTCTTCCCTTTTTTTTCTTCCAGCGGGTCAAGATTAACTCTGAGGTCCTGGGGGTTGAGCTACTTGTTGAAGCCCACGACTCGTGCAGACGGAAGCTTAAGTTCGATCGGGATAACTGCCTCCATGTCGAAGGCCAAGGCAAAGGGTGTTTCCCCAGTCGGCACCCTTTGTGTAGTTCGGTATGCCCAGAGGACGTGGTAGAGTTCGTCCACCCAGGCCTCCTTTGCACTATCGAGCCTTGTCTTGATGCCTTGCAGCAAGATCCGATTGGTCACCTCAGCTTCCCCATTGGCCTATGGATGAGCCACCGATGTGAAGTGGTGGGAGATGTTTAGTCCTTCGCAGAATTCGACGAATCTCGCCCCAGCGAACTGTCGTCTATTATCGGTTATAAGGATTCGGAGAAAACCGAACCGACAGACTAGTGACTTTCAAACGAAGTCCTGCACCTAGACCTCGATAATCTTCGCTAGTGGTTCGGCTTCGACCCACTTGGTGAAATAGTCGATCGCGACCAGGAGAAACTTCCGTTGTCCGAACGCCGTCGGAAAGGGATCAAGTATGTCCATTCTCCATTGTGCAAATGGACAAAGTATACTTAGCGGAGCAAGCTCGGAGGCCGGCTGTCTTTGTACGTTTGCGTTCTTCTAACAGCGGTCGCACTTCTTCACATACTCCACGAAATTACGAAACAAGGTCGGCCAATAGTACCCTTGCCGAAGTAGTCTTTGCGACAAGGACCTGGCTCATACGTGACTTTCGCAGAGTCCTTCGTGCACCTCCCAGAGTGCGAGATCGACCTCTGAAGGTCGAAGACATCTCAGTAGCGGAAGAAAGTATGACCTCTTATACAACCTGCCTTCATGTAAAATATAGCGGAAGGCCTAATTCCTGAACTTTTGAGCTTCTTTCAGGTCATGAGGAAGGACCCCCTCCTTGAGGTAGGCGATCAACGGGTCAATCCAGCTTAGTTCGAATTTCATCTGCAGAATGACCTAGGGTTCCTCTATGGTTGGGCACTTCAGAGTCTTCAAGAATACTTCTTTGGGAAGCTCGGCTAGGGCTGAAGTGGCCAACTTGAAGAGAAGATCGGCTCTTACATTTTCTGCCCTCGGAATTTGTTGAATGTCAAAACTATCAAAGACCGGGGTCAAATCCCTCATCTTTCCAAGGTATCTCACCATACTGTCCTCCCGCACCTCGCTGCTGCTATTAACTTGGCATACCACCAGCTGAAAATCACTGTAGACTTGAAGCCGATCTACTTTTAATTCCCTCGCTATTTTTAATCTGGCGATCAGCGCTTCATATTCGGCCCCATTGTTGGTCGTAGGGAACTCGAAGCGCAGTGCGTACTTGGCGACGACGCCCTTGGGGCTAATTAAGATCAGCCCCGCACCAGCTCCGACGAAGTTGGACGAGCCATCCACATGCAAAGCCTAAAAGCCTTCGGGAAGGTCGGCACTTTCCTCGAGAAGGTTCGACTGCGATAGCAGGGTGCCGGTCTCATTCTGTTCAGGCTCGGCTTCGACTGGAATGGTGCATTCTAACACAAAATCCGCCAATATCTGGGCCTTGATCGATGGTCGAGACCGATAGTTGATGTCAAACTCTGTGAGCTCGATTGTCCATTTTGCGATTCTCGCAGAAGCGTCCGCTCGGTGAAGGACTGCTTTTATTGGTTAGTCCATGAGGACTGTAATGGTGCGCTCCTGAAAATAGGGTTGGAGTCTTCGGACAATAATTAGAAGAGAGTAAATCAATTTTTCTAATCTTGAGTACCTGGTCTCCGCATCCCTCAAGACCCAGCTCACGTAGTAGACCGATCGCTGCATCTTCGCTTCCTCTTTGACCAAAACTGCCGCCAAGGCCATCAGGGAGACAGCTAGGCATAGGAATAATTCCTCTCCAGGTTCAGGCTTTGCCAGCAATGGGGATGAGCCGAGGTAGTTTTTAAGTTCCTCGAATGCCTGTTGGCACTCCATCCAATAGAAGTTCTTCCGTGGCTACCTGTTGCATTAGGCTGAGCATCGAACCGAACTTCGGCAGGAGCGGAGTTTATCCCCAACAATAGTCCCTCCGAGATAGTATTGATAACACCGAGAGGCGGTCGATCTTCTTGGTCCTCCCCCCTCAGTGGTAGCGCTTTCAGCCGATCCTCTCGTCCTTCAGACCGTCTCCGTAGGAATCGACCAAATCTATCCCACCTAACGAGCTCTTCGATCTCGTCCTGGAGTTAGATGTACTCCTCAGTGTCGTGGCCGTGGTCACGATGATAAAGGCAGAACTTATTGGGATCGCGTTTGCTAGGGTGAAAACACATCCTCTCAGATCTCGAAAGTTATTTCCTGATTTCCATCAGCACTTGGGTCTTCAGAGCGTTAAGAATGGCCTAGTTATGAAATCTCCATTGAGAAGAACCTCGACGTTGGGGAGAACCTCGGTGTGTCCTTTCGTCGGGGCTTCCCCGCCACCGAGCCCGAGGGGGAGTTCAGGCTCGCCTGCGTCCAGAAGGAGTTCGGGAATGCGGTCGAACTTTACTCGGCTTCCCTTCTTCGACGGGCCTGCCCGACTCGTCGACTTGCCGCTCGCCACCAGCTTCATCGTCATTGGTCTTTAAGGCCTCCTCTGCCCGGGCATAACCTTCAGCCCAAGCTAGCATGTCAGCAAAGTCTCTAGGATATTTCTTTTCCAGGGAGAACAGCAAGTCATTCTTTTGAAAACCGCCCTTGAGCGCGGCCATCGCAACGAACTGGTCTAGGTCCCGGACCTTCAATGCCACGGTGTTAAATCGGATGACATAAGCCCGGATGAATTTTCCTTGCTTTTACTTGACATTCATCAGAAAATCCAAACTTCGGTGCAGATGCCGACTACTGACAAAGTAGGCTGCGAACTGCTGGCTCATCTGATCAAGCGATAAGATGGTACTCGGCTTAAGCGCCGAGTACCAGTTTCTGACGGCTCCCTTAAGGGTCGAAAGGAAAGCCCGGCACAAAATAGCATCTGATGCGCCATGGAGCAATATCATCGTCCGGAAGGCTTCCAAGTGGTCGACTGGATCGGTGGTCCCATCGTAACTTTCGAACTGTGAGAGCTTGAAGTTCGGCGGGACCGATTCTTACATAATTTTCTACGAAAAGGGAGGGTCAGCACAAACGTCATTACCATGAGAGGAGGGATTGTGACGAAATTCTTCGATCCGTCAGCTCATTTCTAAGAGCCTTTGATCCAAGAGATCTTCACGATCTTTGATCTCCAAAGTTTTCTGGTAGAATGGGTGCGAAGCTTCCCCCTGGGTCGAGTCGTGGTCCGAGCAGGGGCCTTCCCTCCTCTGCTTCTCCCTTTCGGGGATCGGAGGTCGGGTAGCTCAAGTCGGCCATTCCTAGACCGGATCATAGAGCTCTGGAGAATCCCGCGTCAGTTGAGCCGGTGTTGGGGCCTGCTGGTGCATGGCCTGCATCGCCTCCGTGAGGCCACGAACCTGCTGGACGAGCAGGTTGAACTACTCCGCATCCATCGCAGCTATAAATGGAACCTGGGTTGCCGGGGCTGGAGTGGGAGCAGACGGATCTGAGCGAGATCGGGCCATGGAGGCCGTTGATCGATGGCCCTCCTAGCGCCAAATCTATTGGTGTAGAATTTGGTTGACGTCGGATCGAACTAAAGTGAAAGAAGACGAGGTCGCCGTCAGTGATCTGCAAAATAAAATTCCATCTGGAGCCGATAGGGGTAGCTCCGGAAGGACCCTCCGACGGTCAAGTTAGCTCTGGCCAACAAAAATGAAGTGCTCAGTGTAGAGTTCGGCAGAATTTCGAGAAGGAGAGAAGAGTTTTTTCGAACCTCCTAAGCGTATCTGGAGGATTCTTTTTATAAGCGGAGCTTGTTGTAACTGCCTTGATTAATGACTATCGTAATCATTCTGATCAATGCCGATCGTTATTGACTTGATAAATGCCGATCATTATTGACTTGATAAATGACAATCATTATTGTTGTGTAACCGTTCAGTAGTGGGATCGCATGTAGCAATCTATCAATAGTCTGTAGAGAGTTCGGCTTCCATAGAAGCCCGGCTACTGAAGGAATTCGCAAGGAGTTCGGCTTCCGTAGAAGCCCGACTGCCAGAGGAGTCCGCAAGGAGTTCGGCTTCCATAGAAGCCCAGTTGCCGAAGAAGTCCGCAAGGAGTTCGGCTTCCAAGAAGTTCAGAAGGCTGATGGAGTTCGGCTAAGGTTCGTCCGCTGGAATCCCGAAAGAGCTCGACCGCTGAGGAGTTCAGCTAAGATCCGTCCGCTGAAGCTCTTCCGTGGCTACCTGTTGCATTAGGCTGAGCATCGAATCGGACTTCGACAGGAGCGGAGTTTATCCCCAACAGTATTAATGGATCAAGTTTTGAAAATTTTGTAATATCCTCCATCCGAGTTGCCTAGTGTGCAAAACTAGGTATTACCATTATCTTCACATCCCTCCTATTTCAAGAAAAAATGTTTTCAAAGGCGGGTATTGGATGATAAATCCCATAATATTTAAGTTTTGATAATGTATAAATAATACTATTTTGCAGATGGTGCCACAAAGTATTCCATATTCAGCAACCTCTACATTCCATCACAATCATCCATATAACAACAATCACCATGTACATGGGAAGTCATGGATAATATAATGTACGCAGTGGCATGAAGCACCATTTGCAAAATGGTAATGCCTTCTATTTTTTTAGCTCAATGTAGGTCCGCCTAGCAAGGGTTCTTACTGGAACTTACTTCAGCATGACTCACTGATGATGTGATGCATGAAGCATATACTTTTTGATGAAGAAACGGGAAAAGAGAAGACAATGTTGGTGAACGAATTAGAAATTACCTCATTGAAAATTCTTAGTTAGCACCAACCCAAGAGAAGCTCAAAGATCACTGCACCCAATCTCCACTTTTATCGACCTTTCACCACACTCACGGACAAGGAGATGCATCCATCTAAACAGAGGAGTACCCTGAACATATAAATGAAAAAATATAACAAAACTAAAAATGGACAACCGTGAGATTACGATCCTACGGTCACTATTGATATGCTCGTCCTAACGATACATCCGGATTCGTTTCCATCATGTCCTAAAAAGTAAAAGCCAGACATTGAAAATTAAATTATTGATTGATTTAATTAATTTAAATAGGCTTAATTATGTGAAAAATTCTAAACTTTTTTAGGGTTTTTAATTTCATCTTGAGTTTTTATTTAGTGCAATCAAATCATCAAATTTTTAGATTATTTTAATTTGAACCTTGGCTTCAATTTCTGTTATTTTACCGTAACAGAGTTATTACATGGCTTGCTTATATGGCGTCAGATTATTTATGCGATAGAAGTTGACATAAAAGCATCTAATTTAAATAATTAAAATTTCATGGTAAATAAACTATGAAAGAAGAGATCAATAGAAAAAAAGAAGGCAAGGGCTTACAAATCTAATCTCCCTTGCAAGCTCTCAATCCACTTGGGAAACCCCAAATCAGCAACACCATTCTCTTTCTCTGCCAAACAAACACAAAACAACATGATTGGTGGGACAAGGTACGGAGAAGAGGCCAAAAAAAAATCATCAAAAACTAGATTAAACATTAAAAAGAAAAAGAAAAAAAAGGATTCAAAACTTGAAGAGATGAATGGATTGGATTGGAAGCTTGTATGGCTAGCCTTGAGGAGGGCATAAAAGATGCAGAAGCTACAAACTCAAAGCACTGGGCTTTCAATTAGGGAGGAGGTGACCTTCCTATTTTGGCCATGGGGAAGTGGCCCAACGAAAACGCCTCAAAGAAGAAGGGATTGCTAAACAAAAAAGGGAGGAAGGGGGTCTTAGGCGAGTGAATGAGAGGATTTCTTCCATTGATGAGAGGCAAGTGGAATGGTGAAGTTAGGGAGAAAGAGGGGCGGTGGAGATAGAATTGCATTAGCTTTGATATCTACTAGTTTAAAAATAAAATTTCTTCTTTTTATTCCAAGAAGATGGAAAGGAAAGAGGATAGAGATCGAGAGAGAGGATTTTTTTAGTCTTTTCATTCATAGAAACCCTAGATGGAAGAAGATAAGAGAAAATAAGAAGAGAAAGTCTTTTAAAATCTTTTTTTAGATTAACAAAAGGAGACCATGTGAGCGGGTCGCATGTATCCTATAATAACTCAGTCACGGCAAATGGATGAAAATTAGGATTGAAAGAATTTGAAAGCTCGATGACCACTAAATAAAAGCTCATGATGAAATTGAAAACCCCCAAACTTTAAATGAGAGCGAGCGGGAAACTCACTACGTCGTTGCAGAAGACCCAATCAGGCAATCATGCGGTGGAGATGGGATCGGACGGCGGAGATCTAGCTCCAGTTGGGCGGACGGCTGGGATCGACGAGACGCCTTGTGTCGATGAAGTCGGACCGCCGCCTTATCTCCCCGCGTACGCCGCCTTATCTCCCGCCTCCGAAAGTGTCCAGACGTGCAATTGAGGCCCTTCACTGTCAACAAATCATCAAGGTGTGTTGCATGCATTGGAGCTAAATTTGCCATCCAGCCCACAATGTTGCTGATTCGGGCAGTTCGAGGAGACCAAATTTTAGGAGTCAATTACGTTTGTTAAGAACTTTTATGAAGTCCTTTTTATTTTTGAGTATCGTTCGGACCTATACTTGTTTTGAATAAGTTTTTGATTTGGAGGTAGGCCTCGCTAATTGTTGCAGGGCAAATGGGGCATAAGGGGTGGGGCAGTTGTTTTGAATTGGTTTCGCTACTTTGAGAGCCTTGCGTGGTAAATAAACGTGGGCTGTAATAAGAGTTTATTAAGGTGGGCGCATGTTTGTCTCCCTACATGAATATATGCCCGAGGGAGAGAGATTTCGAATGCCCTTCCTTACTGTTTACCATCTTTGGAGAGTGGCCAACAGAGTTTGTTAAAGCAAAACAAGAGAGAGGCTGGCAATGGATAATAATTAGTGGATGTGGAAGCAGAAAGGGAAGGAGAAAAATAGATGGACAACGATGATGCTAGCAAATAATGACCCACCCACGCATTGAGAGAGAGTACCAAGTCAAGACATAAGAGTAATTAATAACTGGGATGCCATGCTAATTAACTACCTGATTCATCTCAAAAGTTCAAATTGATAGAAAATAGATCAACAATGCATATCGAGCTTAACCATACCCATCACATGTAGCTTAGATCATGCGCATATATGGGCCACAATGACTAAAATGAGTTAAGATAATAAGGTGTTTTTTTTTTTTTTTAAGGAAGCCGGAGGCTAACGGGATTCCATTAGCCACCAAAAATTTGGAGAGGATTGCTGCTGCATAGGAGAAGAAACATTCAAAAATCCTGAGGCATGCATGCAGCAAGTAATCACAGAGTTCACAGCTGTAAGGATTCATCATCATCATCTCAAAAGTGAAACGAGGCAACCAAGAGGGAAGTACGGTAAAATAGGATGAATTGCAACCAACTAAATATGGTACCATCCTCTGGAAGTGACGGTAAACACCATTACTTCCATTGCCTTTGAAAAGAAGCGTAGTCATAGATGCAATGCAATGCCTGTCAATTCTCTTTGCTTAGAGAGAGTGGAGGGGGTTAGAATTAATTAATATAAATAACTAGCACGAAGGGAATATGAGTTTTGATGCCATGCGAATTGATTAATTGGTCTCAAAAGCTTAAACTAACAGAGAATGTTAGATTAAGCACATTCTTTCAATTTCATGTTTAGTGTGACAATACTATTTAATTTAACAAATGTACATGATGATAAATGCTTTGGTTAATCTCTTTCGTTCCTCTACATCAGGGGATTATGAAAATCTTGGACCCTTTTTTTTTTTCTTGTGATGGTAGAAGCTCCCCCTTCTTTTTCCATGTAATACAGAGACATATATCATACATGCACCATAAACATGCATGCATGATAACCCCAGTTCTTCATGACACTCAAAAGAAATATAGAGCATCGTAGGCAAAACACTAAGAGCTCTAAGTACAAGTTGGAGTTTGAAAAATATATTTTTCTACAATCATAAGAAAAAAAAGAAAAAGAGGAGTTAAGCCTATGCCAATGCTCGTAACCTAAGCAAGTACTTTCTAGTAAATGTTGCTTCGACCAACGTAAACTCTTTTTCTACGTTCCTAAGCTGACATGTGTACATTTTTGGGACTACATCCTCAAGTGGATTACGATATAAATACTATAATTTCATCTCTTATCTTGCAATAAATTACCGGATGGCATATGCCTCCCATTATCATCAAAAAAAGAAAAAGGAAGCATATATAATGTATATGAAAATGCTCATGTCTATGTTTATGTATTTATAGTTCATGTGTATATGCGGGCATTTACATATGTGCAAACGGTTCTTAAAGAGATGATTTGTTTGCATGTTGAATTTTCTAAAATATATATTATAAAATATATATGTTTTGGCAAACAGGCTGTATAATAGGAAAGTGTTGACATAGTTTCGTGAGTATCAATTTTTGGTTTATGGCTTATCATTTTTTATGAAACAAGGTTTTTTGAAAAAAAAAAATCAGATAATTAATTTTATAAATCCCACTTATTTTCAATTTTTAAAATCTATTTGACGAAAACTTGTTAATCAAACAATCCCAAATCATAAGATAATGGGCTCCTTTTCCAATAAAACAAAACTTGGTAACTCAACAAGTTGTTGAGTTTGGGAAAAGATTGACAAGTTTATCTCACGAGCAGGATCATGAAGACAAATGGCAATAATTGAGGAAAAACATAGCATGACAAGTGACTTGATTAAGATTACAACTCCGATAAGATCATGCTTCTAAAAAATGGGTACATTTGGTTGATCCAAAAGGTGATTTAAGTCGACTAAATCAGGCCTCAAATTTGGCCGATAAGTTTATTCTCTCAACTTGATTTCAGCCATTCACTTACTTGATAAGACCATCAGTTTAAGGTGCAACTGACATGCCTAAAATTAGAGCATGTAACGTGCGATATGATCACGCAATGCGTAGTAAATTAGCTTTATCACCAAAAACCGAAGCATATGTGTGATCCAAAATTAATGCATCGATGTTATTTATTATCTTCACTGATCAATTTGTGATAAAATGGTGCGTTGATGAGTATATGCCAGGCCGGTGATGGAGACTTGTTTGACATCCATAAGCAAAGTATAACACGGCAACTTTTCATTTCTTCTAGAGAATCTGTTGACCATTTGAGATCATATAAAAGAGATTCTCCAATTAAAAACCACAAGTATTCTTACCAACAAAAAGAAAAAAAAAACCACGAGTATTGGACTTTTGAAAGCAAGTTACAAAACAAGAATTACCATGAGAGATCTACGGAGACCTATTGAGACCATGCAAGCAACCAAGAGTAGAAACAACCTTGGAGATTAAGGGAAATGTCTCTGTTATATTAAATTTGATAATAACATTCTTTTTGGGTTTGATTTGGTCAGCTTCCGGCTTCTTCCACGGTCCGAGGGATAAGAGACACGCGGCCTGCTGCCATCTCAGAATTTTAGCGCCCGCCAGCGCCATCTCTGATGTTGAAATTAAATAAATTAAGACGGTGACGTGCAATTATATTATATACAATTGTATAGAGACTTCTGAAAAGCTTCAAAGCCTCAAAGCTTAAGCTTTCTCCAGCTAGAATTCACTCGGAGGAGGTCTACGATGGCCCCGCGGCCGCACGTCCGGTGGGCGAAGACCCGGAAATCGGACCGCCGTCTATGGCTTCTCCTTTGCATAGCCTCGCCGCTGCTGGCGTTCGTTGGGCTCCACGCCGCCGCTGCCGCCCTCCGCCGGGCCAACGCCCTCGGGAGGAGGTGCGCGCTGGAGTCCGTGGAGTATTCCGACGAGGGGGCGGCGGGGTTTCGGCCGAGGATAGCGATTGTGAGCTTCTCGGAGGAGGAGAGAGTGGCGGCGGGCGGCGTCGGGCGGCGGTCGTTCCGGGGTGTGATGGAGGCGGTGCGGGGGAATAAGCGGGCGTACGCAGAGAGGATGGGGTACGACTTCTTCGACGCACGGCGTCTGGTCGATCCCAGCCGACCGCCGAGCTGGAGCAAGATCCTGGCCGTCCAATCGCAGCTCCCCTACTATGATTGGGTCTTCTGGAATGACGCCGTGAGTTAGTTGCCCGCGCTCAGCCAACGTTCGTAGTTGATTAATTACAAATCACCAACTAATCTTTTTCCTCTTTCTCGTTGTTAGGACACGATCATAACAAATCCGGATATATCGTTGGTAAGAATACCTTTTTTTTAAAAAAAAAAAAAAAAAAATTGTTATGATACCTTCGTTGAGTAGTAGGAATTCTAGTAGGTTATAAAATTTCTTAAGGAAAAAAAATGAAGAGTCTATTTGCGTACATTGAAAATTCTTGGAACTTGCATGCTGTTGTATATTGACTAACTCACTACATAATATATGCTATTTATTAAACCAATTCTCGTGAGTCATGATATTTTCTTCATGACACATGGAAAGAAGGGCGTTTTATAAGACTGCACGACTGTCTTATAGCATTAGTTTGAAGAAAGGTCAACATGAGCATAGTTTAAAATCCCTTTCCTTCTTTTTTTTTTTTTATTTTTTAGGAGAATATTCTAAATGCAGCAATCGGACATAGTGATTTCTGGGCTTCCCCTGATTTAGTAGTGACTGAGGACTTCAATGGAGTGAATGCAGGTAACCATCCACGATCATAAGTTTCTTCATTTCTTCACTTAAAGTTTATCTATCACTGAGTTGATTTAATAATCGAGGAAAATCTTATTTTTAGTGTGAATTGGTTCTGTTTTGTTCTGATGGTCGCTTAATTTTTATTCCCTTGTCTTTCTCCAAGTATATATAAAATGATGCATAAGTGTGCATAATATAAGCATGTACAAATCAAGCACAAACTTGTTAAAAACAGGACAAAGTTGTTCATAAAATGCATAAGAGGCTGGAAGTTAAATGAAACGTGGACAACCTTTATCATTAAAACGACACTCAAATCAGGAATCAAAAATTAAATTTTCAACATAAAGTTCTATAATTAAGCACCCTCCAAACCCTAACATATCCGGGTAATAAACATTTTTGGTGGAATGCTTTAGCAAACAAAATCGCTCAAAAGGGAAAAAGGGATTAGGAAAACCAATTTCTAACTTTTATTTACCATGTCAACTACAGAAGGAGCAACATATGAGTTACAAATACGCCATGTAAATTAATTACGAGAGCCTTCCAGGATACACCGACACTCCTATTTCTTATTCCTGGGTTTAATTCGAAACTGCCAAAATATAGCAACTTGTAGAGTAGGTGAGATTCGGGGTCACATCACATTGAGATCATATAAACACAAGCCATTTATGTAATGGACTAACCAAAATCCAGTCAGGTTAGTGAATTAGTTTAATTTATTATTATTATTGGGTTTTTGCGGACATTTTTACCTTTTTTCCTAGGAAACCAGGGAATTAAGAATTTGACCTCTGAAACTGTGGGTGACTGTACCAAGATAA